>CAEGAE010054749.1:0-104710 GCA_903067095.1 Girardinus metallicus | reverse complement strand
CCTAGCCTTTTAATGCTAACGCTATAGCCACCGGAAATTGTCAAACCCCACATCCGCTTTAAAACGCGGAAGCGTGAAAAAGGTCTATAGTTTGTAGCTAAGCTACCTAAGCTAAAACACTACAGTCTACCTACCTTTCTTGGGGGAGGAAATAGGTTGTAAATTGACACCCTTTTTTATTTTTTTGAAAACCTGACTTATTTTTCCTGGTCGCTCCAGCTGCTACAGCTGTTCTTGTCTCTGACTGCCGCTAAACACCGTCAAAGTCAAGCGTGTGAAGCAGAAGCAAAACATTTCATGCAATACAGGGGGGTGTTCAGTAAACACGGATGTTTTTTTTTTTGTTGTTGTTGTTTTTTATCTGGGAGTAGTAATATGTATGTTTTACTGCCAAAAATAATTAAAAAGAGATGTTATTGATTTATTGTTTACAAGGGTTCCAAAAATATTACTATATTTGTATATATAAAAACAGTTTTTCTGTTTTGTGTGTGTGGCTGCCCCCTATCGGTCAGGGTCTCCTGGAGTTGTCCGAACGTTTTCCCTCTTATCGGCGCAAAATAGTAATAATAATAATCTTTATTGTCATTATAGAACCATGCAATAAGTTACATGGATTATAACAAAATTGGTGAAAATAGTACTACATGGTATTTAATGCCCTTATGGCTACCGGGTATAAGCTGTTCTTCGGTCTGTTTGTCTTTGCTTTAATGCTCCTGTATCTGTAGCCAGATGGCAGCAGTTGGAACAAATTGTGACCGGGGTGTGAGGAGTCTTTTAAAATATTCTTGGCTTTCCTGAGGCAGCAGGACCTGTGGAGATCTTTGAGAGAAGGCAGAGAGCAGCCAATGGTCTTCTGGGCAGATTTCACGATTCTCTGGAGAGTCTTCCTCTGTGCTGCTGTGCAGCTGGGGAACCACACACAGAGACAATAGCAGATGATACTTTCAACAGAACATTGATAGAAGGACACCAGCAGTTTTTGAGGACTCTCAGGAAATAGAGTCTCTGCTGAGCCTTCTTTGCCAGTTCTGCTGTGTTTATATCCCAGGCAAGACTATCCATGAGCTGAACTCCCAGGAAACGGAAGTTTGACACCCTCTCCTCCGGCTCTCCGCAGATATTTAGTGGTTCAATGTCTCTTTTCCTTCTCCTAAAATCCACTATGATCTCCTTGGTCTTGGCTGTGTATTGGATCAGGTTGTTGTCTGTGCACCATGCTGTCAGTCGCTCCACCTCATTCCTGTAGGCAGACTCATTGCCCCCTGAGATGAGGCCCACTACAGTTGTATCGTCTGCAAATTTAAACGAGGGTGGTACTTTGATGGACTGAAACACAATGGTGTGTGTGTACAGCGTAAAGAGCAGGGGGCTCAGCACACAGCCTTTGAGGAGAGCTAGTACTGATGTTGATGGACAAAGAGGTATGGGGGTCCATTCTGACTCTTTGTTTGCGATTCGTCAGGAACTTCTTAATCCAGCAACAGGTGGAAGAGGGGATTCCCAGGTCTGCCAGTTTATGCACTAATCTGCCAGGGAGGATGGTATTAAATGCCGAGCTGAAATCGATGAAGAGGATGCGTCCGTAGCTACCTCGATGCTCCAGGTGGGACAAGACAGCTTGCAGGACAGTGGCAACAGCATCTTCAGTTGATCCGCTAGCTCTGTAAGCAAACTGGTGTGTGTCGAAGGTGAATAAATGAATGAATGAACATGACTCTGAACCAGTCTTTCAAAACATTTCATCACCAATGGCGTGAGAGCCACTGGTCGGCAGTCGTTCAGGCAGGTGATGGGTGATTTATTAGGAATGGGAACAATGATGAAGGATTTCAGGCAGGGTGGGATTCTGGCCTATAAGCTATATTTTCATCTGAATCAATGGGTTTCCAAACATTTTAGTAAAGGGACGCTGCTTTAAACGCTGTATGCAACGGATGATTATTAAAGCTATTTTAAACAGCAAGCTGTGGTTGTGAACGCTACATGATTGTAGACGACTCATTTTGGTTCCAGTAACGCTGGTTTTCCTGGAGACAGTGCAAACGTCCACAATGTCTCCAGAAAATGGGGTAAGTGATCTACTAAAAGATGGAAGAGAGATCAGAAAAAAAATTATTTGTCGTCATTTTTAAAGTATCAAAAACCTGGGGTTCTAATAGGGTGTGTATATACTTTTGAGAACCGTTGTCGCTCAATAGAGATGTCATTCAGCAGCAATAATCACCTGGACTAACCTATATGGCTATTAATAAAAGTATATTTTAAAAATTATATTTTACTTCCTTTAAACCCTCCTGAATACAACAATGTGGAAAACTGAGAATCTTCAGAGAAATTTGGTTTGAGACGAAAAACATTTTTTTAAAAAAACGTGAGTACATTGGCTATATGGACAGCTGCCCAGGACAGGACTAGGAAGGAAAAGGGACACCCATGAACTAGAAAATAAAATACATCTCATCTGTATTCCCTCGCACTTTGTAACCAGGTTGTTCCGCTTTGCCACCTCATCTTCTTCCAATAACCTGCCATGTAATTCTGCGCATCACCAGCAGGCTTCCAACTCAGAAGTAGGAATTTCCAAGTTCAGAATACAAATGTGACTCACCAATAACTCAACGTGACTTGGAGGGATTTATCAGTGTACCAAATTTCAAATATTAGACGCATAGGTGTGTCTGAGCTTACGGGGCGCTGTTGAGCCATTTGGCCACGACCAGATCTTGGTGAGTTTTTGAGTATGTTTAGGCCCTCCTAAAAGGCAATTTATACCAAAAAAAATAAATAAAATTGTTTTCGAAAACCAAACAGAACTTCGCAGCACTTTTGCTGCCCAGGCCTGATGATGAAATGATTTACGGGCCTTCCTGCTGTTTACCTTGGTTGTCGTCCGGACCCTTGACAACAATGTGTGCATCCAGCTCCCGAAGCTGAGCCTGGAGCGTCTCCAGTTTGCGCTTGGAGCTGCGGAGCTGCGAGTCCACCTGCTGGCCCTTTCTCTTGTCCGTGATGGCCCTGCGCAGATTCTCCGCGCCCTCCTTGATCTTCAGCTCCTTGCGGATCTCCCTGCGAATCCTCTCGCGGTGCTCGTCCAGCCGCTGCTGCACGCTGGAGTCCGAGAAGTCCGAGTTCTGGTCCAGGCCGAGCTGCTGGAGCACCGACAGGCCATCCGGGTCGGTCTAGAGAAGGACCAAACAAACATGGTAAGATGCAAAGGTCGAAACATTTCATTCAGCCAACACTCTGTAACATGGCGATTATTCTATTTGAGACAAAAAGGGACCAAATAGGCTCAAAGAAGAACATCTGATGGAGTGAGGATGAGTCAGAAAGAATGCTAACCAACCATTCTGACAAACTGAAAGAAAGAAAAAAGGAAGGGGAAACAGAAACTGAGTGAATCATCATCCTGTGAAACCTACAAAGCTGACACCTTAAGGCAGAATCAAAGCTGAGGTTCCATTTAAGAGCATAAAGAGCTGAGTGCTCACATCAGCAGCCCAAACAAGATTACAGCAGATTAGAACAGAGTCAATTAGGATCCCTGTCTGCTTCTGCTCATGTCGCATAGGAAAAAAATATGTTTAAATGTCATAAAAAGTGAGTATAAAGCTTCCATAGGATCAAATTTGCCAGGTTGTTTTTATGTCTCATCTTATTTTTGCTGTTCGTTTGTTAAAATTTACAACCAGGCAGTTACTATCTACCAACACAACATGGAATCCAAGAAACTACTTTCCTCCTTGTGTCAAAATAAGAGTGTAACACTTAGCGAGTCTCTCCAGATGAAGACATGCTAACAGTAGTGCTTTGAAAGGCAAATTTTACTGAGGCTACTATTACACTCCTAATCAACAGCCGCTGTATTTCATTTTATTTGGTTGTGACTATCTCATTTGAGGTAAGTCAAATTTTCTTGTGTTCTAGGCATTGTCAAAAAGAAGGAATGAATTCAGAAGTTATTCGTGAAAAATAACTCCTGAATTTCTTAACTTCACAAAAGAGTTGTATTCCATAAGCAAGATACTGAAAATAGGGTTTCTGCAGGTTTCACCAATTCAAATTTGAGACGTTTCAAGATCTTTTAAAGACCAGTATGAATGGAATTTAAAACATATCTATGTCGCCACAGATATGTACAAATTTCATCTAGCCAACAGGTGATAAATCTGCACTTACCCAAGATGGACACACAAAGCTAGCTTGCTAGTTATCTGGTTACCTAGTTATCTTTTTAGCTAGCTAACCATCCTTATGTCTGCTAGCCAGATAGCCTAGCTAGCAAGGGTGTGTTTACATAGATATAAATACATTAATGTCTATGTATGTTAGCAGCTAGTTAGTAGTAACCTCAGCTGTCTCGAGTTACATAAGGCAATAAAGATGACTTAAACTTTTGCCTGACAGAAACGTTTCACAAAAAAAAAGATAGTGCACAAGATTAAAAGATCCAGTCAAGACCAAATTTGAAACCTTTGATTAACCTATCATAGACCATCTTACTTTATAAATTTTTTAAGGGAATTTAAGACATTTTAGGCCTTAAATCTAGATGCATGAATTTAGGACTTTTTAGGGACACCTTGGAATAGTCCTGAAAGTCTCAAAAGAACCCCCTTCTGAAAAGAAAATAAACTGATTTACTCCTTCGAGCAGTAATAAACAGAAAAAGGGTAGATATGATGTGTTTATTAATGTAGCCTTGTGTAAAATAAATGAACTTTTAAGAAAACTGTCTCATGTATATAACTGTCAGTTATTTAATGATTGCAACGTACTAAAAAAATATGCAAATGACCCAAACACATTCTTTGTGTGTATGAGTAATCCAACTGAGTCAGCCTTTTGCCAAATAAACTGACTATATGTTGGACACTTCCTGCTGTCAAGATTTTGAAACCTCAAAAATGCTCCATCGTGTCATTTCAACGTTTCCTTTTTTTTTTTTAAACGTCAGGATCAGCCGTCATACTCTAGATTATGCCATAAAGAGCAGAACAGCAAAACTTATAAAATAAATATTCTACAAAATATCACGTTTACTTGAAAACTACTTAAGCATTCAACATGTGTAACTTCACATTTTGAAGTATGTGAACTTTAGTTATCAATGTTATTTTTACAGCAGATGGAATAATTATTACTTTTGTGTAAGAAAATCGTATTAAAATGAAGGCTGCCCAAAGTATGGCCCGTGTGAACTTGGTGTCCCTCAGAACGATTTAAAAACCGCTGCTCTTTCGAAACTCTGCCTCCATCATCACAACATGGCTCCTCTATCAAACCTTCAGCGACATTTTTATATTACACTGAGGAGAAGATAGTGTAATGAGCTCAGCAGACGTGCAGTTCCACCAGGTGTTTGCTAATTGCTGCTGGCTAGGCTGAAGGAGCTGATTGGATGAGTCTTGAGGGAGGGCTGCTCCGTGAGGCGAAAGCTTGGAAACCGCAGCTCAGAGGAGGAGCTGGGCCTCAAAGGCGGATCTAGGTCTACCCAGGCGTTTTGCACAGGATTTCTTGGACATGCATGAAAGAATCAAGACAACATTCCAAGTATGTTTTTTTTTTATAAATAACATTATAAAGTGATGTGAAGCTAAAAAAAAAAAGACCAACCTTTTAATTATTTTTATTCATTGGTGTGTGATATAACTATATCACACACCACTCCATTCTGAGCAATGAACTGCATATTTTTCTTTTAAAAAGCAACAAAAAAATACTGGTAGATCGACATTCATCCACTGCTGTTACACCACACTGGCCTCATCAGATCCGTCTCAGTCACATATTCAGTCATTGTCCCACCATCCCCTCCTCTCTGCTACAGAGTAATGACAAGGGACTCAGAATCTTTTGCCATGCAGCCAACCTTCCAAGCTCAGGGGATCTGATTACAGCTCCTCTGGCTCTCTGTGACCATCCAGCTACGCACCGGCCACGTCCACACGCTCTGCTCATTAAAGCTGTAATCCATCTGCTTGCACAATGCACTGTGCAGCCCGAGCAGCACAGCATCAACCACAAAGTGCTTACAGGATTTTTAACTGCAGCTTTAATGCACAACTCAAAGACACGCAACTAAGTATGTTTGACATATCAGCAACAGAGAGGGATTATCACTGTAGACATGTGTTGTTTTCCAATAGAGTAGTTGGAGAAAAACAGTAAATTTAAATAGAGATGTGCCAAGATGTTTACGGTTTATCGGGCCTACCTGGTGACTGGATGGACAGAAGTTCAAAAATCCAATAATTTTCACTTACTAATGAACGCAGGTTGGCAAAATGAAAGCAAACCTGGTCTCACCAGTTAGAATACTCTTCAGTGTGGGGGTTGCTGCAGAATGATGCAGAGTCAAATTTAGCTATGTTGAGTACAAGTGCTGGAAAGCAACACTGAGAAGCAACATTTTTTTTTACGACATGTAATTTGCTCTGCAAAACAGAGAGAACAGTTGATTGCTTCATTAACTGAAAAAGGTCATAACTCTTGGATGAAGGTAGTCAAAGCTAGATGAGTCTCTCTCGCTACCAGCTTGAACAGATTATCTTGTCTAGATTTAACTCAGAGTAAGACTCGAGGTTTTAGAGATTTTCCGGACCTGTTAGACGGAGAGCTGGTCAGTAGTCAGTCCGTGGGAGTTGAGAGGTTTAGGCTGGCTATTGCACAATAACAGAGAGCAAGACTTCCAACTAGGCCTATCATAACAAATTTAGCTGGACGATAATTTGTCCCAGAAGTTATTGCAATAAACAATGATATTGTTGTTTTGAGACAATTTTCAAGTAATAGAATTATAATAGCATAATAATGCGAGAACACATTCTCAATAATCAATAAACTTTATGTTATAATGAACATTTAACACTGGAATTGGATAATATTTTAAATATCCGAAATAAATATGGATATTTATTTTGAAACAACAAATAAAATGAATTATGAAGTCTGGACTAGTTGAGACCAAAGAAACAAACTGAAGACTTTTGTCGTCCAATTTTTGGTAGAGAGAGAAATGAGAAAAACGCTAAATTATAGAAATGAAAATTATTGAGCTTTTTTTAATTTATCATGAGATTAATTAATTTGTTGCTTAATGTGACAGGCTTACTTCTAACGTCTGTCTATCAGAAACTCAGGATGTGGACATGCTGACAGATTGTTTTGGAAATCTCAGAGAGCACTTTTTCACAACGCGATCCAGAGCCTGTCATGGTTCCTTAACGGGATTTTGAACCAGTGTTGCATATTTCCATTGGAAGAATGAGGTTCCAGTTGGACACTGTGGACAACACCTGCACATCCTCATTCGTGCTGTGAAGATGTGCACACGCACATACACACACGGTTCAATTCCCAGTCTGAAGATTCAGCATCATTTCAGAAGGTTATGGTACCAAACCCATGGAGTTTTCCGTCATTCTTTGGCTTTAAGGTCCCCTTAATATTTGGCTTAAACCAAGCATGTCCCTGTTGGGTTCAATTCAATCTTAGACTCATCAGTCCACATCGTGTGAACCGTTCAGGGAAAACTTTTTCTAGGCATGTCGTCAGTGGTTTTGATCATCCTCAACTTGTAGATTATCTTCCACACAGTCAAACAGGTGCTTTCAAAGTCTTTTGAGATGTTTTTACATCCTTTACCGGACTCATAAGCTGCTAAAATCTCCTTTCAGAAGGCGTCAGACAGATCCTCAGGTCCCACCACGGTGCTTACCTTCACTTCAACAGTCAGGAGCCTCAATCTAAAGGGCAAACTCTCTTTAAAATGCTGAGTGACAATGTTCTAATGTGATTTTCCTGTGTGTAAATGTCACAGCTTTAAATAAGATCAAATGTTTATTTTCAGATTCTTTTCACAATCTGAAAAGAAACTAGATATTTTTTTCAAGATATTTGGCAAAAAAAATGACTCTTTCTTCAGTTTTTATTCTTTATGATATTTATCTGTTTATTTTCTTATGGCTCTTAAAAGAAAAATTGGAATCAGCTGCAACTGGTATCAAAGGGTCAAAGGCTGACAAAAACTAGAGATCTGCTACAGAACATCTCTATTTTTATAACATATACTTTGGCACACTTTAGCACTGATGAGGTAGGCAAAAAAAAAAACAGCTCAGTGTGAGCAGGCAGGCGGCTCATGGCAGCACAGAAAGCGAAGCCAGCAGCAAACCACGAACGACAGGAAGGGAGAGTTTTTGTTGCTTTGAAGCACTTCTGCTCCGCACAATGCAACTTAATCCTTCGTGTTTCCCCAACAAAGCAGATCAGGAGCGAGCTGGGGGACAGATCACCCCACTCAAAGCCACAAAATATCACAATCGATTCGCAGTGGCACAGCAGATGTTTTGACAGGAAGTAGAACGAGGAAGCTGACAGAAAAAGACGGCCATAGCTGAGGATGGAAAGAAGGCGCAGACAGAAGCAGGTGGAAGCGTCGAGGCCCTGCTCCGGCTGAAGTCGCCTACCGAAGACTCCGCGTCGCTCTGGTCGCCGGGTACCGGGGAGTCAGTCAACTGATCCCCCACAAGGTCCTCCAATAAGGCCTCGCTGGCCATCGCTGGTCTCTTCGCTGGCCTAACTCACGCTCACACTCGCACAGCAAGGCTCTGACACCAATCGGGCAAACCTATTGCGCTATTCCTGCCTCTTCAAAATCCAGGACGTCCATGAATCAAAAAAAAGGAGAAAAAAAAAAAGCAGGGCTAAATCTGGAACGAGGAATCAAGATGGAGAAAAGGAGGAAAGAACAGCAGAGAGACGACCGCCCCACCTCGCTGCTTCCTGTTCTGCTCTTTGCCAAATAGAAAGCGAGATGTCGTGCACTGTGTGCACACACGCGCTCGCCTGGGTTTTGTAAGTGAGAGAGATCGCAGTCACTCTGCTTCCTGCTACCGGGTCTCCGAAGCCCAGAGACAGGCTGTTGTGACAGAACGCGCTCGCTCTGACCATCAGAGGCCACGCTCGTGGATGTTATGAAGTGTGTGTGTGTGTGCGAGAGAGAGAGAGAAGGGGAGAGAAGTACAGATTACTCACATCAAGTGTGTATTAAAGTCAAAACAGAGGAAAATTGAGAGTATAGATGAGGTCATAAGGTCACCGCAGACCACAGTGATATGGGTTTAAAAAAATAGGAGAAAAAAATAAAACACTGTTTTGACTTAAATTGGTTTGTGATTCCCTGGCGACCTGTCCAGGGTGTAACCCGCCTCTCGCCCGAAATGTCTCTCTGGAGATAGGTACCAGCACCCCTCACAGCCCCACTAGGGATAAGGGTGTAAGAAAATGGTTGGATGGATGATTGTTTATGAATCTAAAAGTATGACGACTTCAAGCAAAAATACTAGGTCTAATATGTTGTTTCTTTAATTCATAACAGAAATACAATAATAATTCTGACTATTGCTACCTAAATGCTGTGACATACCTCTCTGAGTCTGGACAACCCTGCATTGTCATTTCA
Source organism: Girardinus metallicus (assembly GCA_903067095.1). Taxonomy (NCBI): domain Eukaryota; kingdom Metazoa; phylum Chordata; class Actinopteri; order Cyprinodontiformes; family Poeciliidae; genus Girardinus; species Girardinus metallicus. The sequence continues at coordinate 95,238 of CAEGAE010054749.1, read as the reverse complement.
TTACAGTTTTAGCTGAGCTGAATGACAATGATACGCTTATCACTACAGCCTTTTAGGAGCGATAATGAGCTGGTTTCAACACTGGAGGACAAGAAGTAAACATTTCAGGGTGTCTTCACACCTGAGAGTCGGTTTGAAACTGCAACATTTGTTACATTTTCAGCTGATGCAGTTAGCTTTCACACTGCACTGTCTCAAGTGAACCAAACCAATTGAAAAATCTCTCCCGCATCTGGGCTGTGGCGGTGCTGCACCAGGAACCACAGAAGGAAACAACAAGAAAACCTCTGAAGAAGACACCAAAGAAGACACAACTTCCTTCTTTATGTAACAAATAAAAATGGAGTGGCGTCAGATTTTAGCAGTTGGAAGATTACTCTATGGCAAAAGACCACGAGGCATTTCTCTTTCTAGCGCTAGCAACACACAAGTTTATTTTGGTTGTATTTACCCACAGTGCCCTGTGTTATAAACTGCTTCCTTCTTTTGGAATGCTCTCCGGTCTGCTTGCCGTTCACATGTGTTTTTGTACCCCACCAGTGTTCACTTCAACGGAACCGAGACCTATGTGTGTAGGCAGATCGAAGTTTGCTTTGTTGGTCCACGTCAAACTTTGACTGCGCATCCGAACCTCCCCAAGTGAACCGGACTTTCTAGGTAAATGAATGGAAATTCGATTAAAGCAGATTAAACTGGGCTGGTGAGAATGCACCGTAAATAAAGACATTTCTTAGAGAGCTATATTATCCAGTTTTATTGATTTATTGATTGTTTTGCACCACCCTTTGACTGGGAGTGTTAAGGGCACATCAACAGCTTTGACTCACACCATCACAAAAATATTCTTCTACTACTTTATAGAAAACAGAAGCCAGGGTCAAGTCAGTGGCCGACTCTCAGCGATTATTTTTGAATCTCTTCTACTCTGACTTCCACTAAAACTCTCCAAAACTGAAGACCAACAACATCTATTCTCTGAAAGCATTTCAGCTTTTAATGTGTGCTAAAGCCACCAACTGATAAAAGCCAGCTATCTGCTTTAATCTCACTCCTCACACACAAACACTAACACCCAACACCGCTGCAAACCACTGAGCTGCACTCAGATGCCTGGTGCAAGTCTTTGTGGGCTGATACTGATGACGACATTTACGTCACCCAGGCTTTTAGGTAACGCGTACAGCAGAGTGGACTTATGAGGATGAAATAGGCAGTTGCGCACCATGATGGTTTGTGGTTTTTGCCAAGGAAAATCTTTCAGCGACCCGACCAGCACTGTGTCGCAACAAGTTGGGGGTAGAGGGGAGAGGACCTGCAGTCTTTCACTTCGTCCTATCTAGACAACACCTTGCAAGTCAAGTGGCAGCTCGCAAAAAAAAAAATCAAACAAGGTGATGAGTAATCAGTTGGCAGAGAGAAGCTCTGACTGGTTGTTTGTGACCACTTTTCTCTCTGATTTCTGTCCTCGTCCTGTCCGCCTGAGACGAGCAGATCAAGAGTTCATCTGACTCAGATACTGAGCAGTGCAGTGTCACAGGCCCTTGAAGCCCACACTGAATATTTCTCATGAAATAATGCCCACAATCAGAGACAGGGCGAGGCAGAAAGGCAACTAGCAAATTCAGTTCTGTGTTACTCTGCTGTAAAGGGAATAGGAAGTGAAATCGCATGAAGTTAAGTACACAGGCGGCGGACCGGGCCTCGTCGCCTGCTGTATCTCTCGCATTAACTTGCCGCGCATGTATGAGCAGGTATTAAATTTACATCCTTACCGAGCAGCTGGGCCTTCTGCAGTCTGCTGTGTCCCTTGGAGTGGTGACTGCAGAGATAGCAGCCCCCATGCATCCATACTGCCACTCACTCCTTTACGCAAACATCCGAGCCATCCTTATCGTCACTGCAACGCTTTAGACAGGACAGTTGAACGCTTGAACGTGTCCAAGACCTATCGTGATGCCCGCAGTCACACAGTGAAATAGAGGCAGCAGCTAAAAGTGAGCTGACCACAGTACCAGGAACTAAGATCACATCACTTTTTACAGCCACAGCTCTTAAAGTTACAGTCTGACAGAAGCTGTCTATGTGTCAACAAATCAGACAATGCTTCAAATCTTACAGCTGGTAGCTTTAAAATCAGATCAAATCATTTTATTCCTTCTTATCACGGAGCTTAAGCGTTCAAACATAACCGTTTCAAGTTCAAACTGCGCTTCAACTCTAACAGGATGTTCATTAGCTTACCACATGCCTAAAAAGTCAAAACACAAGGAAGGTTTCATGCTACGTCACTCTCTGCCTGGCATTTACAGAGACGTGAGTCCCCAGTGTCAAAAACAAAAAGGTCTTATGTCTGTTTGGTTTTTTTTTTAGAAAAGTTATGATGATTATGGGAGAATTTTCATCTATGCTGATCTCTAGATAGATCCTCAACCTAAATTAAAATCCTTACAGATTCTGACCTGATCCCAAAAACCATACAACTCTAAAAGTCCATGTCTCCTCAAACCCCTTGAACTTGACAAACATTGAGGGTGGAGGTGGGAGAAAGTATTCCGACAAGAAAAAGGTTTATGTGGATTGTCCTGATGACATCCAGCATTACTGAAATAACGAGAACTTCTCAGTGTTGGAAGCTCCAACACTGAGTAAGCTTGGTACTTTTTCCTCCATTCGAAAAATTGAGGTTCAGGTTGTACAGGGGCGTCAAACATCCCTGTTGAATGAGGCCCCTATTCTGCGCAGTTATGACTGAGTCTTTCAGTGGGACAATGCTGCGGTTCACAATGCGCATCTCACAAAAGGACTTCCTCCAGGAGAATAACGTCTTTCTTCAGGGTAATTCTGTTTGCCCCATGATCTAAATTCCACTGAAATCATTCAGGGATGAATGGCAAAGGAGGTTTGCAAAATCAGACGTCAGTCCCAGCCCATGGAAGTCCTTCATGAAGCCATCTTCAGCCCATGAAGCAGCACTACTACCAGACAATCAGAAATGACATCAAGCATGCCTAACTAGCCTGGTAAGGATGTGTGGACTGAGATTTAAAACAATTGGATCTGATTTTTCCCAATCGCTAATGTTTGGTTGTGACGTAGGTCTCGATTTTAAAGGAAGCTACACTATGAATTTTATACCCTCCCCCCCTGCAAAGAGAGAAATGCCAAGCCGAACAAGATGGCTGTTAATGCTGATTCGGTATTTGGAAGTGTGGCCAAAACGGGCTTCACTCACATCCTCCGCTGCCATTGGCAAACTACAACCTTAGATAAGCAGACCACAATTCAAAACTCCAGCTCACAAACCTGATGTCATCGTTCATAATTCGTCCTGCTGTTCACTGAATGGCCTGATTGAAAGGCATCGTAAGAAATTGAGCTCAATGAGAAAAATCCCAGCCGGCGCATGGAAGGGAGATGAGAATTGAGCAGAATTGTGTAGGAAGGCAATAGCCGTGCTACTGCCCAACCAATTTTTTTGAAACAGTCTACAAAAACATTGGGCATTCACTGATGAGTCCCTTTTGGAATCCTTTGAAAATAGTTTTAGGAATTTGTTTCTTTGTTTGTTTTTATTTTTTGGGTTCTGATTCTTTTTCCCCCTTTGGGATTTTGATGCACAGCTTTTAACCTTATTACCATTCATCCATACATACTTCTTGCAGGCAAAGTAAGGGGCAGTTTGGGGTTCAATGTCATCTGCTGATGTTGGTCCGGTGACTTTGATAAACTCCGCTGTCAACGCAGGCATCTATCGCTTGCTGGGACACCAGACCCAACAACGCAGAAGACCAGAGGACACGTATCACAGCAACCTGGGCTTCCATTACACTTCAGCAGAACAAGCACGCTGCGCTGATGCAGTAATTCATGCAAAAGGAGCCACAGCAAAGAGCATCAGTGCATGGAAGTGAACACAGTTTTCAGAAGCCTGACATTTCTGTTTAAAACATCTTTATTTATTGATCTTATGTAATGTCATTTTGTGAGACACCCAATTTTTGGTTTTCATTTTCTGTAAGCCACGATCATCAAAACAACGAGAAATAAAGGGTTAAATTTTTTATTCTGTGGATTGAATCTATACTTGAGCTTCACGTTCTGAAATCGGTCACAAAAAACATATTCAACGTTTTCAACTAACTCAAATTTTTGAAGATGTACCTTTACTAATAATATAGCAATGTGTTTGAGAGTGAAATTAGGACTTTTGCAGACATGCCGGGTGATGGAAACGGGCGAGTTAGTAGGAAGATGCTGGACCTTAAAGCCATGAACTCCAGTTCCAGGCCTTCAGCTGGCATTTCCTGGTTGTTATTGAGCGAATAAAGAGAAACTTTAATTTCTGCTCAAACGTCAATGTCTGGACACAGCCTTATGCACGGATTTGGGTTAAGAGGGAGTGAGGGAATTTGTTTGGAGGTTGATGTTTGCGAGCGTCGGGAGGGGTTGGTTAATCTCTATAAACACACACAAACACACGCGGATAGACACACTTCTCATGAAACAAAGTGACAGATACCATGGAAAAAAGCATAAATAATACACAAAAGTTTGAGCATCAAGAATTAACACCCTGTTCATGTCAACGCCCACAAACCTACAAACACAGAGGCTTAATGTGGTGATGAATAAAACAGCAGTGTGAGGCAGCCTGAGCTTCATGTTGAGAGTACCAACAGGAAGAAGCGTTGCCTCTCATTATGTCAACACAGCGGGTCGGACGACACTTTGGGACGAGCTAAAATATGCGGGCCGGTTTCACTGAACACCAAACAAACTCCCCGTGTTTGCTGCTACATACTTGGGTGAAATATGTTCGCTAATTCTCTAAGTCTCCGGCTAAAGCAGCAGTTTGGCCTTTTGTGGGGGAAACGGCTCAGTTGTTTAGTTGTTTGGTCGTAGATGAGAGGATTGATAAGCCTCACATGTTGGTGCGCTGAATGTGAGGTTAGTGCCCACAAACACCGCTTGGACATTTTTTTTGCACCTATTAATATTTGTTACGTTACGAGAATCTTTTATATATTTTATTTGGATTTGAAAGAAAAAAAATTTATTTTTGTTTTGGAATTTGTACACCTTTCAGTCTCTGCCAGCTTTATACATATCTGGTCATTCTTCCTTTTGAGGGAGAGCTTTAGTGTGAACTCCAATTTTCAAGCTGTTCAATCCGTCGACTCTTAACTGATTTACATCTGGACTTTAACTGGGCCATTTGAACCAGGGATGCACCGATCCACCTTTTTCACATCCGATACCAATACCAATATCTGATGTGCAGTATTGGCGGATAACGATCCGATACAGAAAAATAGCGCTGAATTGACTAAAAACGTTTAATTTTTTTTTTAAAACACAGAGATAAACGTGCTAAATTGCAAATTTATTTGATAGCTCTGCATGAGTACAGCACACTTAGATACACCAACAGCTTCACAACTTTAATTTATTCAGTTAGCATGTAGGGGACAGAGCAAACATATGGAGGAAGTTGCCCTGCATGGAAAACCAGGATTGTACATCTGCCTGAACACACCGTCCCCATGGTGACCCAAGATGATATCAACCTCATGTTGTAGCATTGCATTTCTTCAGGAGAGGCAGAAATGTTAATAGAATGATGGAAAGAAAGTAATCCAGGAAGAAAAGCTGATAGAAGCAGCAAAAGACTTTAGATTTCACCTTCCAGCAGCACCACAATCCTAAACATACAGCCAGAGCTCCAACAAAAGGCTTTATGTCAAAGCATACTGTAGCTAGGATGGCCAAGTCAAAGTCTAGATCTACAATTTCAGTCTCTAATTGGTAGAATGCAGCTGGGATTGCATTAAAAAATGGTTTGATCTAGTGTCATGAACACATTGAAGTTTGAGGTCGTCACATGACAAAATGTCAATAAAGGTCGTGAGATTTTAAACACTTCTGCCACAGACTACATGTTTACTCATATTTCACTGACTGTCCCTCAGTTCTGAGAGGCGAACTGCCGAAAAGCATGTCGCTAAGAACCAGACGTGTTGAGAGTGCGCAGCGGTGTTCCTCTCCCGGTTCTATTTTTGCCGTTATTACTCAGGAACAGAAAAGCACAAAGGAAGGGAGCCAACCAGCTGTTCAGACTTTGACCAGCAGATCGGGCTCTGATTGGCTCCCAAAGCCGTTCTGTGACGTTGGAGTGAACGCGGGGCTCAGCGGTGCTTGTGAAAATAGCTGACACTGTGACTTTGGTCTGCTGCTGTCAATGAAGAAAACAGAAGCATGCGTATGTTTAAATATATTTAGTGTCTTTTCTTCGTGGACTTTGTTTGGGCGAGTTTCTAAATCTCATTGAATTAGAGTTCTTCTTTACCTATGAAAAGCCTCCGATTGTTGTTTCGCGCCTTCCTGTTTCTGATCACGACACACCTGGGATAGGTTACTACCAAGCGGTCAAAAAAAATATTTCTCTTGTTCTGATTGTGGTAACTTGAGGCAATAACAAGAGATACTGCATCGCTACGTAGGTGCCATGTGATATCGTGAGCATTGCTTTGAAGGTTTGAGGTTAAGAGGAGAGCAGAAGCGCGTCTTCATGGGATCTGAAGGGCGCTGGGCCGCGATGCCACCCTCAGTGGTTCCCAGTATGTCCCAACAGTCCTGAGGCACATAAAAGTGAAACAAGCTGATAAGAATAACAGTCTCTTCCTCACACAAGAGGAAGAGATGGTTAGTTGCAATTTAGAGCAGCAACGAGGCAGCCCTTCAGAGTGTAACTTACAGCACCTTGCAAAGTGGGGGTTCACCAATAAATAGGCCCCGGTGTCCTTAATTTTAAGAAATCGGACGACACTTTAATGAGAAACTGATCTTATCCACGTACCATGTTTATTTTTTTTAAAGTAATCCATCTAAGAATGAACAAACTTATTCACATGAAATTTTAATTGTGTTTCTTATTTAAGGGAAACACCGCAATTGCGGAATCGTTTTTTTACAACATTAGCGGAACATTGACAAGGTTTTGTGCAATATTTGTAATGGAAACGCAGCAACTGTTGGCAACTACTTCACTATATTTAGCAACTTTTCAGATAAAAAAGATAATTGACAAAATAGGTCAGTTTTTATTTTGTTTAGAGATCGGTGATGGGCAATAATGGTGTAATTGGTGCACTGCTATTGCAAAGTATTCATACCCTTTTAGCCACTGGTGTCAAACTTCAGTTCTTCAGTAAATGCCCTGCATGTTTTTGACGTTCGTCAAAGTGCAACGCACCTGAATGACATAATCAGGTCATTAACAGGACACTGTAGAACCGGTGTGCACGAGAAGGTAATTCAGTCATTAGATTCAGGTACGTTGGACTCGGCACACATCTAAAAGTTGCAGTACACCGTCCCCCGAGGACAGGAGTCTGACGACCCTTACCACCATCAGTGTGTGAGAATGCCTGAATGTAGTCTGAAGCGCTTCTGGGGTCCTCTGGACTTGATAAAGCGCTGTACAAGTCCGGGCCGTTTACCATTACTATCACAAACTGGGTCAGATTTGTACGTCACTTTCTAGCATGAATATACTTTGATCGAAACCATTCTTTATTAACTTTGGTTAGACGCTTAGCGTAGTTGGCCTTAAGATCTACACGGTTGGAGGACAAAGCAAACTGAAGGCACTTGTTGTTCTCTTCCTCTCCCACTTAGCGCCGTTGTAATCGCCGGCATCAGTAAAAACAGATAATCATCTGCATTACAGAGCGGACCTGCTGCCAGATTCATTTTTAATCTTCCATGCCCGTTGCCGTCGCGTCTGCACAGCCATTCCATTACACATAATGGGCATTTTCCGCTCCCCGTCTCCCAAAACCAAGCGCTGTCTGCGACTCGCCGGGATGTTGCTGTAGTACTAAGCGCGGTCGTAAAGCATGTTGTCGACTCGTTGGAGAGTGCAGGAAGACCCGAGTCGACATTTTAATAACCTCAGTTTGATCTTCCGGCGGACATCCTAAATGATTTACACAACATCGGGGTCTGGATTGGTCACAGGGAGTTAGGGATGTAGTAATGGATCGGGTCCAGAAGGAGCTCATTCAGTTTCAGTTCTTCATCCTGAGATTCCAGGGGGGGGGCGGCAGGGTGCTGAGGAGGAGGGGGGGGGTTGTTTCAGTGTAGGAACGCTACACTGAAACTCATTTAACCCGCTCTGCTGGGAAGTTCCTCCCTGTTAGCGGGAACAGTGTGTGTGCCACTCACTGAAAATAGATTGAGACAAGTAGTGAGAACATCATGAAGCAGCATGGCTCACAGTCAGAGGGCAATCTTTAACACTTAATGCCTGGATTTATTAACAATTAATAAATAAAAGCTCTACTTTTCTCCCAAGGTTAAAAGTTAAAATAGATATTGTTTGAGAATTCAACAGATATAAATCTGGTAATTTGGCATAACTATGACCACTAGATGGCAGTAAAGTGTTGAATACGCTTCAATAAGTGTGAATCGTTTAGAAACACAATCATAACTACGCCCCGGTCTACTGGCGCCTCAGTAATCGCAGATTTCTTTTATGGAACGCAGCTTTAAAATAAAAGTGACCAATTTATGTCATTTTTGGTCAAGTAAATTTAAAATATTTTTTTAAAAGTTCAGCTTGGGAAGCTGTAATACATAGCTGCGATTCTGCTTGACATGCTATTGGCTGGAGTTTTCAAAGCAGCCAATCCGGTTGCACCGTTTATTCTGCTTGGCATACTGGGGGTCCGCTGTATATTGAAATCTAAGAGCCAACCTTTGAAGATTCTGTCATGCCAGTATGATGCTAGAAGTAGCAAAGCTTTACAGCATTTGGTGTCTCTTAGATGTTTTACCATTAGTTAGTCATTTCATAAGCTTCATTTTGATGCTTGTAGATCATTCACAAATAACTTTTGCCTTTGTTATGCCGCTCGTGAGACGTTACTTCATAAGGAATAGGTCTTTCCAAAAAAAAAAAAAAACATGACTTGATCAAACCTGAAATTGAACACCCAGACTGAACATATTTAAATTGTTATGATTTTTTTAATTGATATAATTTCAGGTCATATGTTTACTTACTACAGGCAAACAACTTTGCTTAAATCCACTGGATGATAGATCCACTGGGGTTATCATGGAAACACTAGTTGTTCATAAGTCGCAATAAGTAATTAATCAATTAATCGCATAACAAATTAAAATGAGCTTAGCTTGATAATTTCCTTCCTGATAATTCATATTTTTTGAAGAGCATTTTCTTAAAGATACTTCGTAATTCATTTTTTCTATGATTTTGATTGTACGTGGTTTATATTCACTTTTTATTAATTGTTTTTGGTTGTCATGTTTTATTTTGCATATTTAAACATCTTCCAGTTCTAGTGTTAGTGTTTTTGTTTACTTATTTCTTTTTATAGGTCTTCGAGAGAGCGAACTTCCATTTTTATCTCATTATCAATACATACCTTGAAAACAACAATTTTATTATTTATCGCGATAATATGTGGGACAATTTATCGTCCGGCAAAATCTATTATCGTGACAGGCCTAGTTGTTCATTTTACATTTAAATTTGTACAGAAGTGAATATCTTTTTTTTTTTCTTATTTGCCCTTCCCTCAGCTGCCTCCGGTTTAAAAGCTGCTGTTATGTGACTGACAGAGGCAGATCCAGTCAGCAGGCTGCAGAGCGTTTTCCCTCAATGAGGCTTTGTGCCGTCTTATGCCTCGGACTCCACAACAGGCCGCCTGTTTGCTGCAGGAGCGATCACAAAGGACAAAGTCGGGAGCGCAAACATGCAACCGCTCACCGAGGCCTCTTGAGAAAATAGTCTTTCACAAAAGGCAGCATTCATGTCCGCCCGCTCCTCCTCCAGCTGTGGAGTGGACACCGGTCGCCACGTGCTCGCACACAAGCGGCAGCCAGATGTGCCCTCGAAGGGGGGGTTGGAGGTGGTCCTCGGGACCCTGACTCTCACCGGTTCGACTCGCCTCACGCCGCCTCCGTCAGCGCATGAGCGTAAAAGCGGCGCAGCACGTTGTAAAACGGCAAAAGGAGATTTGGCGACAGAATTTATCTGGAATATGAGGGATTTGGGGGGATTAACGAGGCAGCGGACACACATTCCAAGGTAGATTGTGTAAGCTGTTAACTCATTCGCTGAGAGAACTAAGATGGCTTTTTTTTATATAAAGGAGGGTTGAAAAAGTTGCAGGACGTGGATTATTAACACCTTTAGCCAACTCTTCTGAATTTAAGGTCCATCATTCAGTATAGCTCAGTAACATTCGCCACTGTGATTCTGTTCTACAGGGATTTGCTAAAGTGCTCGTATACGGTTTCACATTTTCTTCCATTGCAACCACAAAATTCTGTCTAATTCATTGAGATTTGCAGCCATGTAACAACACAGCACAGAATGGCTCAGAATCATGAAGTGGAAGTAAGATGAAAAACGGCTCTCAGACAATTTACGAATAAAAAAAACTTGTGACGTTCACAACTGTTATGCCCCCTTTATTCTGATGCTCCTAGTAAAGTCCAATGTCAGCTTGTTAATAGTCAACATGTGTAAAACTGAATCTTATTCAAACTCATTTTGGCCGTTTGTATCCAGGATCTTATTCTCGATCCATATCTCGTGACCGCTGGTGAGGTCAGAATGTAGATGGAGTGGAAAAACGAGAACTTTACTTGTTGACTCAATTCTTTCTTCACCACAGCGGACCGGAACAGTGCCCACATTACTGCAGACAAAGCCACAATCACTCGTGAACAAGACACCAAGAAACTTCAGCTCCTTTTGAGTTGAAGGCAAAGACTGACCCCCAACCCAGAAGGGGGCAGTCCACCTTCCGCCACACCTGTGAATAATGTAAATAAAGTCTGCCAGTGTGTAATTTAACCTGCAGAGAACATTAATAATCAATGAAGGCTGAGAAACACAGCAGATAGATCAGGGATGAGGTTGTAGGGAAGTTTAAATCAGGATTAGATTAGCTTTGAACATGCCATAAAGCAAAGGCCTGGACAGACAGGCCTGGCACGGAGAGCATTAATCAGAGAAGTGGCCAAGAGATCCAATGTTAACTCTGGAGGAGCTGCAGAGATCCAAAACTCAGGCGGGGGTCTCAACCCTTAGATTAACTTTTGGTTTTGCGCTCCACATATTCAACCTTTGTGGAAGAGTGTCAAGAAGAAAGTTATTGTTGAACGGAGGGCAAACAATGTGTCGCAATTTCACACTTATCTGCCACAAGTCATGTACAGACGTGCAACAAAATGCTCTAACCGGATGAGAAACTTTTCGGCCTGCATGCAACGTGCTGTGTATGGATGAAAATGGGCACTAGAGCGCTCTCGTAACACACCGTTGGTGGTAGCAGCTTTCCTTGAACTGAGCTAAATTTGTTAGCGGCAGAGAAAGAGTGCAGACTGGGCGAGAGAGTCTACAGTGGAAAGGTCCAGATCAAAACATGTTGGTGTTGGGGTGCCGTGGTGGCGTAGGGGTTAAGCACAACCCACATAAGGAGGTTTCAGTTCTCGACGTGGCTGTTGCAGGTTCTTCAATGCCCGGCCTCGTGACCTTTGCTGCATGTTTTCCCTCTCTCTCATTACCTACTTTCCTGTCTTTGCACTTTCAATTGAAGGCCACTAGAGCCAAAAAGAACCTAAAAAAAAACAAAAAAACCTCTTTGTGTATCCGAATTAGAGACGCACCAATCCGATGTTAATATCTGTATCGGTCCCAATATTTTAAAAAATTCTAGATCGACTATCAGTGACAATGTGCCCGATCCATAAGGGCAGATCTATTCCGTTTAGTTCTATGCCTTGTGCTCTGAACAATGTCATACTTTATCATTTTATTAACAATATATTTAAAATTCCTAATTGCACTTTCTGAACCATTTGGAAGAAGGTCTGTTGCAGTTTATTTTTCATGTTTGGCCAACGTAGTCAACCTATTGTTTTCATTAATTTCAGTTTATTTATTTTCCAGTTCCTTTATTCTTCTTCTTACTGTTTCGTACTTTATGTTGGGCCCGCTTATAAAACCCCAATGAAACACATTCAAGTTTGTGGCACGTGGCAAGTCATTGATAATGGGTACCAATTATTTCACTAAGCATTGTGACCAGCAATTAGCCATTGATCCTGGTTCTTCAGTGTCTTTATGATGTTGGTTTCTTCTTCCATCTTTGCAGCAGAGAGAGGCCGCTTGGTGCAGCAGCTGCTGTCTGGGCTGGTCAGCTGAACAGAACTGGACCTGATGAATGGAGCCATTACACTGAAACCCGGATCGACCTGGGGGGGGATCGCTTGAATGGCGGCTGGACAATTGTGACATTTTTCATGTCAAAACTTTTCCTGACTCAACTTTCCAGGGTTCTTGGTCCTTCAGTTTGAAACGTATAACACTTTATTTCACCTAAAATTTATGATAGATAATTCCAGAGTGGACATGTAAGGGCAGAAGGAAGGAAGTGAGAAAGGAATAAAGGCCGCACGAAGAAGAGATGGACTGAAGAAGGGAGTAAGATGAAAGAAGGAATAAAGCGAGGACACAGAAGAAAGACAGGAAGGAAAGAAGGAAAGAAGGGGCGTCGAGGTTCCGACCTCGGCATCCCACCTTTACTGTCTCTACTGTTGGAAATGGAAAAAGGCCACCAGGACTGCACAAAAACAAATTATATAAAAAAGGAGGAAAGAAAGAAGGGATCATGGAAGACAAGAAAGGAAGGACAAAAGAAAGAACGAAAGGATCGTAGGAAGGCCACAAAAAGAATGAAAGGAAAGAAAGTAGTAAGGGGTTGAGAATGGAAATGAATAAGCTAGGACTAAAGGAAGGGATGGAGGACGTAAGGGGGAAGACAGAAATGAAACAAGGAAGGAAAGAAAGCAATGCAGCAAGAAGAAAGGAATAAAGCAAAGAAAAAGCACAGGGAAGGAAGGAAGGACATGATGAAAGAAGACAGAGACAGAGACAGAAAAAAGGAAGGTCCATTTCTTTTAAAAAAAGAAATGAAGAAGGGATGCAGAAAGGAACAAATGGAGGACATACGAGAAGAAAGAAAACAAGAAAGGAAGAAATTAAGACCAGGGATCTTCAAATTCAGGTCTCAATGTCCTGGAACTTTTAAATATGTTTCTGCTTCAACACACCTGCGTCCAGCAATGAAGAAATCAGCAGGACTCTGGAGAACTACACTGAATAATGAGGAGGTAATTCAGGTGTGTTGGACAAGAGACACATCTAAAAGTTGCAGGACTCCGACCCCGGAGAGCTGGAGTTGAGGGCAGCTGATATAAGCTGTGTGTTGTGGAACAAAATTGTGAAATGAAACATTTTTCCCATCCTCTTATTCTTCTTATCTTCAGACATAAACTAAAATCAAATCCCAGACTTTTCCAGATTGTCTTTGGCATTTCCAGTGTTAGAGTCAGCATTAGACATCTTGACTGCACCTAGACCGAAGTAGACAAATCAGCTTGTCCTGCAGACGAGCTCCACCAAGACGTCCACTGGCACGCACGGACAGCGGTCATAAGCTCGTCTCCCGGGGTCTCTGGGAAACAGACAGATTGGTGCGTCCACATAATAATCCTGGACTTGGGCAGCAGGCGGTGGGTGGGATGATTGAGCGTGAGCCTGGGGAGGGTGGCCGCGAGCCCTAATGCCACCCATCTCAGAGACGGAGTGGAAGCCTATGGTCTTTTAATCCTATTATCCGTAGCAGTAGCAGCTGGAGACAGCAGCATGTATATTCCGACACACGTGACCAGAGACCATCAGCCCGGCCAGGTTGCCTCTCCACTCTCTGAGAAGATCAATAAAAAAGTCATTTGGACGCTTCTCCTTCTCAAAACACACAGAGGAGAGGCATCAGCAGCTCGCCTATGGGGCCTCTTCCAGACATCGACAGCAGGAAACCAGCAGGAATAAAGAATTCATGAGAGGATGGCCGCGGAGAGCGTAGGGTTTCCTCAAAGGGTGCATGGAATCAGCTCAAAGCCCAGAGCCTCGCGGGTCGCTGGGTTTTACATCCTGAAGGAGAGGCCGAGCCAAAACATAAACAGCCTGCGAATCGATAAGACGCGAGAGAGTGCCGATGAGATGGCAGAGATACCCGGGCACTCCAGCTGCTTTTTACGCAGATAGTCTCTGGGATAAGAGGGTTTTAACAGATGGAGGGGGGTGGGGGGGTGGAAGGAAGAGGAAGCGAACTGGGTCATTTCAGACATTAGTTCGACCTTGATGATGTGTTGAGGAAAAATAGGTGGAAGAGAGAGCACAATGGAGCAGGTGCAATCATGACAATGAGGCGTCCAGGGCCAGTCTGACAGCTCCAGTCCATCGTCGTTACGGAGGTGGCCCCTTGATCTCAATCAGCCCGTTTCCAGGCCCGCAGAGACGATTACCGCGAGAGGACGAATTCATCATTTCAAGAAGAATCTGCTCGATTTCAGCTCAAGCCACTGACAAATGACTTTTATATAGATTCAGTCCAAGACAAAGCAGATCAATCCTACAGCAGAATGAGTTAGTCTGTTTCTGTCCTGCAGGTTTTAGTCGTTTCCCGGTTCTTGCATGCCTGATCGAAAGAAATGATTTACATAAATGCTGTGCCACTAGTTCTGCAACTTGAATCGGGTGTGTTGAAGCAGGGAATGTCTAAAACCCAGTGGAAACTCTTGTATTTCCACCAATTTTAGTTCAAGAAAGAATAGCTTAGATGATAAACAGGGACAAGACAAGAACAAGAAATAGGTGGAAGAGACTCAAAGAAATGAACCAGGGGACACAAGTGTGGTGAACTCAGTGTAAAGGTCAGTTAGCAATTTTCAGACATGCTCCATACATTTTAAGTCCAACTTCATTGAAGCTTTCTGCATTTTGTCAAACTACAACTAGGGGGGTACAGATTAATTTTCGGAGAAAGGCGATTGGCTGATTCTATAATGAGAAACTGATCTCATCTACTGATCTTATCTACCGCCGCAAAGGTCCGAAAATCAGCCTCTGTCCGCTTTTGCTCTACCTGCCCACCTGGTCACATCTCTAGGTACACCCCTACGTGTTGTCACCCCACTGTTGCCAACTAAGCAACTTCTTTACCATATTTGGCCACTTTTCAGAGAAAAAAAAATTGCTTTTGGCCAAAATCGTAAAGATTTTTTGGGGTGTGAGAAGAACAAACGCATGCCACACTTTTCCTGTCTATAACTGCACAAACAACATACAATTTTCCTTCCACTTTCACATTTGTGCAATACTGAGTGTTGCTCCACCACATGTCAGTAAAATGCACAAAAGAAAGTTGCGGTTGTAGCATTAAAGAAGTGGTTCGAGGTTCTGAAAACATTTTGGAAAACACTACATCTATAAGTCTGTGACACGGCATATTCCAAGAGGTGAGCCCTGCTGACTGAAAACACTCGCATTCAGTGGAAATTGAACCCAAACTGAGAATAACACGGCTGTGGAGTGATGCTTGGTGTTGCTGTAGGGTACACCATATTCCGCTCGAAGGCTCCCTGCAGCCCACATCAGCTGTTAGCGTTCCTCCACATGCCCACATGCGCAGCGCAGCATTCCAGGAAACACCGAAAACACCATCTCCACTCAGGGAAGAATCGCTCTGTCACTCAAACCGATCCCAGAACAGCCTGAGCCGGGGGAACTACGCGACGATAAACAGGGATGATAAACAGGGACATAAGATGCAGTTATGTATTATTTTTACATAAATGCATCTTCACACCGGCTGCCTGCCGGTTTTCAGAATTACAGTGCGAAAAGACCAAACACATGCCGGCTAACGTGAGCAGACAGAAACAGGAAGTATGAGGTACGGTTTTGCGGTTGTGATATTTTGCCCTCTCAGAGTAGTCGCAGGCGGCTGGGGGCCGAGGTCTCTGGAGCGCCTCGCTGCCGTGAATGTTTTAACATTTAACCTCCTCCTGTGACACCAGCGTAACTGGAAGCCTAAAATCAGACACCAGCAAGCTTCACACGACTCCACCTGAGGGTGAACGCTGCGTCTCACACGGGTCAGTTCAACCGGGCCGATCCGATCTGCCCCCTAGAGGGACGGTGGAAGTAAACGCGGTTGGCTTAACTGTGACTATTTCTGTCTGTGTGGCACATCTATGATGGAGCAGCACTGTTGAGGAGTCACAATCAGAATGTGAACTCAGCAGTTTTTTCCCCTGCAAGAAATTTCCTCATTTAAAGACTCTCCGCCACTGACTGTTTGTGTACGCTGATGACACCGTGATTCGAAATGCATTGGGCGTGCACCAAAAAAATATAATCGATCCTGATTGCTGTAGTTTTGGGTAATTGGCTGATAGTTTCATGAGAAACTGATCTTATCAGCCACTGCCCCCTTCAGCTCTGTTCTTGAGAGAGGACTGACCGACAGATTGAAAAATTAACAAAAGTCACCCCAACTTAGCAACTTTGTCACTATATTTAGTGGGTCTGGGTAATAAATACATTTTCATCAATTCACTTAATTTTCTGTTTCTGAACACCTCATTTGTGGAAAAGCCGATCTGTTGGGATTTTATGTGGCCGACCAACATAAACTGGAGCAGAACTGTAAAGAAAAAAAGAAAAGAAGATATTGTCTCGGCTCCCTGGACACTGAGCTGTTAGCGACAGTCTTCAGTCAGAGGTCTCTTCAGATTCGATGTGAGACTGACTGCTACCGGAGGTCCTTCTTTGCCCCGCAGCATCACTATACGCGCAGATGCTTTGAAGATAGTTGGATGGTTAGATTTACAACATTTAGTTTCCCTTTGGGACAAAAAACACATTTTTATTTTAAATCGAACTGAATTCAAGATAAGGGCAAAATATACATTTATATCCATCCATGCGCAATGCAAAATTTTTGGCTTACTTACTTGTTCTGTTCTATGTTTGTGTGCATTGTCCCGCTTAAAGAAATGAATAAATAAAATGAAATGAATTCACACCACACTGAGACATGTTGGTGGCAGCATCATGCTGTGGGGGAGCTGGTAAGAGTTATTTGGAAGATGGACTGAGCTAAATATATGGTAAGAAAATCAAATCAAATCACCATGAAAACACCCACAGGCTGAAACACAAAGGGTGGCAGCATCATGGTGCGGGGCGGTGTTTCTCCAACAGACACAGGAAGGTCCAGATTGTAAAAGTTTGGCAAAGAGGATCAGCTTCCAGCAGGACAACAACCATAAACTTACAGCAAAAACTACAGATATAAATGGATTAGAGCAAAGTATAACGATGTGGGTTTTGGAAACCACAGATTAATTGTAATTTCACATAGATTACATTGACTTCTGTGGCTTTTACTGTCAAGATGTCGGAAAAGTTTAAAGAGCGACAACTTTTAAAGGGCACTTCAAGTATTTAGAAATAGACAATTTTGACTGGATATGAGAGCAGCCTTTAAAAAAGAGTTGAAAAACTAACCTGTAGCTCGTTGTTGTTGGCCATCATGAGCTCCTGCTATCTGATGACTTCGATGATCTTTAGCTCAGGTTATGGCCGTCGGATCATAGTAGAAATTTTCCGCTCAAGTCCGTCAATATTAGAAAAAAAAAATAGTTTAAATAAGCAGCAAGTCCCGGTGAGTGTTTAGATCCAGAACGTCTGGAGCGCGGCGGCAGGTTGAGCAGAGGGGGCGAGGAGGGCACCATCACCTCCAAGCGGCAGGACGTCAACTCTTGGACGGGGGGGTCCGCATCACGCAGTCCGGTAGTGTAGGTAGTGGAGGGAGCGAGGGCTGCCTGCGGGGCTTCCTGTTCATCGTCGGAGAGGACAGGAGCCGGAACCCCGCCGGGACTCGCCGGGACTCTCCGCGCTGCGGTTACCTGGAGCCATGTTATTCCCCCCGCCGGAGGCGGTGCGTTGCTGATCGGCTCTGCGGTGAGCGGGGAGCCGGTGGCTGATGCTGCAAGCGAGTAGGGGCACGAGGGATGGGTCAAACCAGCAAAAATGTACACGCGCAACTTCCGGAATGGACCTTCAGAATAAAGGTCGCGCTGCTAGTGAGCAGTTGCACTTCAGATGTCGATTTCGAATTCGAGTAAATGAAATAAATATTAAAAATAATAAATAACAAATCACCTAAAAACTATTTTCTCTCATTATCCTTCAACCCAACTGTGACGACTTGTTTTGGTATGATTTTATTTGTTTAACTACTTTGTTATGTTTTGTGTTTTTTTTAATTCAGCTACTCTGTTGTGTGCTTAGCTTTGTCACTTTGTTTTGATGTTTTCTTTTATCTAATTTTTTATCCTATCTCTGGTGTTCAGCACTTTATTTTAGTGTTGATTTTATTTTGAATTTGCTTATGTTGTGATCTTAGGCTTCCTCTCGCAGCTTGATGCAGACGGAAATCCTCACTGCGGCAGCCGAGCGCCCCCTGCTGCAACTTGTTGATCACATTGAAGCTCTGCTGTGTGTGTGTCTGATGTCAAAATGAAAACGGCATTAAAAGAAAAAGTCGGCGAAAGCTGGTGATTGGAGTCCATCACTGTTTGTTTAAAGCAGTATTTTAGACCAGAGCCGGCCCAATGCAGAAGCAAACTCAGCTCCTGAGAAGAGCGGGATGAATGTAGGACTCTAAATTTCACTTTTATTTTTCAAGGAGAAATGTACTTTTAAACATTCAATTGGGAGCATCACTGTGGATGCTATAAAAACAAAGCAATATTTCACTAGCTAAACACATAAACACATAAACACTTTCCCAGTGGAAAGAGAAGGAAAAAAAGACAGATTAATCACAAAATCACAATATATATAACCAACTAAACTAATCATGTGTAGTTTATCCCATCCATGAGGGATGGATTTTTTATTTTAAAAATCCATCTAAAATCTATATCTGTAAATATGTCGATTAAATTTGATTGTATTTTGTCATTGTAGGTTTGCCCTTTTCTGTCTGTTGTAATTTGAAGAAGATGAACTTACTTGTATTTATTTTTGTGCTTTATTTTTAGAAGATAGTTGAGAAAACTAAGTGACTTTCTGAAACACCAGTGTCCTCCTGCATGATACTGAACTTTCAAATATGCTCCTTTGTCTTTTCTGACATTTCATATGTAATGGATTAAGAAACACAAACTAAATGCCCTGGATACAGCCAATTCAACTCAAAACTTGTCAGACTTATTGGCATCAACTCAGGGATTTTTTTTTATGTATTTTATTTTTCTACACAAGATGGCGCCCAACTCAAACAGTTGACTTCTTATTGAACGTCATCATATGACAATACATCATTATGAAGATGTTAGACTTCCTAGTTAAAATGGTAAACATTGCATTTCTATCTAAACCTATTAAGGAATGTTATCCAATGTCTTTCATGACATGCTGTTCTGTTTTCATATAAATCTAAGGAGATGGTTTTGGTTCAGAGACTTCTTTACTTTTCTCTCTACTGATGCAGGAAGTACATTTCTTAATAAAAGCTCCTGGGAGGAAAGGAACCTTTTCCAGACGGGACAGGTAGACAAGTGGTTGGATAGTGCTGCTGATGTTGAGAAAAGCAAAGCCGACAGGTTGCACATAGCAACGAAACACATCAGGGGTATAATGGTCTTCGAATGGGAACAGTGCAACGAGAGGCAGATAGTTGAACACAATGATACAAAGGATGGAAAGCACCATCTTGAATGCCTTCTTCTTCATGGGGTGCATTTCGTCTTTCCCAACGCCATGGGATTTCTTCAGGACACATAAGATGCTTGCGTTGCACACCACCATCCAGGCAAAAGCTGCAAGGACCTCACCAGTGAACACCTTCTCGAAGTTGGGGAGACCGCCCACCATCTTGGCAGCAGAGTAGGCAAAGGTGAGGCAGAGTACCAGCAGGGTGAGGCTTAACCTGTACTTGATGGACTTCAGCTGCCCAAACGTGATTGGAAAGACCACCGCCACAAATCGATCCAAGCAGATACAAGAGAGAAACAACGGGCCACTGGTGTCTTTCACTCCGAAGGAAAACTTAATTGCTAACCACACCTCTTTGCTTTGCCAGAGGTAAAGATTGAAGAAGCTGAGGGGCGTCATGCTGCCAAAGTAGGCATCCATGAAGGCCAAGCAGCCCAGGAACAGGTCCGAAGTCGATGGTTCTTTGCGATTGTGGATGAGAATCGCAATAACAAGGAGGTTGGCAGGTATTCCCACGACTACGTTGATAGTTTGAAAGGTAAGGTCAAACAGAATTGCCTCGATGTACATATCACAGCCATCAAACACACTGAAAGGTTTGAAAGAGGCGTTGATATGTACTGTGGCGTTGTAGGGGAATTGTGCAGGAACAGAGGATGAGTTTAGTGGCAAGGTGTATCTCTCCATGTTCACCAGCAAAAACAGGGACCCTAAAAGGAAGAAGCAGAGAAAAGGCATGATTGTCATATACTGTGTCAGAGGAAAAGAATATTTCCTTTGAAAGCCAGAGTTGGCTTGAAGACTTGTTCCATCTTCTATGCCTTTTCCAACTGAGTAAAACTCCAAATTGCCTTTTCAGGCACGCTGTTCTTTAGTAGCCCCCTTGGGTTATGATCTCTGAGAAGTTGAATCTCAGCAGGAACAAAGTCCCTGCAGAGGCAGCTGTCAGACACTAAAAACATGTTACAAACACCAACAGGAACTCCCCTCCGGCTGTTATCTTGTTATTGTGTCTGTCTGGGCTCTCCTCCGGGAAACCTGAGTCCCTGAACAAGAAGAGACACCTGTGGGGCTTCTTCTACAGGCGCCACCCTTTCATAGGAGAATAAAAGAGCACCAACTCTCAGATTTAAACAGCAAAGATCATTCTTTGCGCATAGACAATCAATATGTTAGATGATCTAGAGCAGGGGTCTTCAAGTCAAGACCTTGATGGTTGGTATCCTGCAACTTTGAGATGTGTTTCTGCTTCAACACACCTGAGTCAAATAATCCACATGAACTTGAGGTAATTCATCCATTTCACTCAAGAGTGTTGGACCAGGGACACATCTGAAAGTAGCGGGACACTGAACACTGAGGATTGGAGTTGAAGACTCCTGATCTAGAGCTAGGCAATTGTTTCTCAAGCAAATTCTGAACAAACGGTGCTAAAATGGGAAATAGAGCAAATAAAGCTAAATGCTGATAAGCTGATGTTATACATCAGGGTAATTTATGCCGGTATTTCTCTATTCCAGTCCTCAGGTACTACTGCCCTGCATATTTTTGACATGTCTCTGTTCCAGAACACGTGATTCAAATGATTACATGAGGTCCTCTGCAGGCCATCCAGTGCTACAGAAACCTGTTAATCACCAGCCTGTTCAAGACGGGTTTGTGGCAAAAGGGAGACACCTAAAGCATGCAGGTCAGTGGTTCTTGAGAACCGGAACTGAGAAGCACTGGTCCAGGTATTGTCCTCATTTTCTGTGTATTTTCTCAAAAGTAGGAACACAAGCTTCTCTGCAAATTTTCTTCAAAGCTTTAGAACTGTTGGCAGACGATCTGAAATTTAAAGACTGCCTTAAAGTCATTACACCTGAGCTGCCTCCAGCAGTGGACCTCTGAGACCACAGCCTGTGGTTACTCCTCACCACCAGGGGGTCTGTTCTGCTTTACTGAAGACCTTTTTTTAGCCTTGGTCCCTTTGCGAATCTGCAAATGGTGTTTTCAGCCTCCCCTGGCTGAAGGCCTCACTTCAGGCTGGTTACACTCCTGTGAGGTTAATCTCACTCACAGTGGAGTGAAGCTTTTAACCAATAAGCTTTTCCTTTGAGATTACAGACCGAGTCAATTATTCAAGCCTGTCTTTTAAAAGTTTGATAAACAAAGTCCAATCTCAAACAGTAAATTTTAGGACTTGTTGGTCTACAATACAAGTCCACTTTTAATTTTGAACTTGTTGAAAAAGAGACTTGAGTCGTCGGCATATAATTGAATTATTTGTATGTCTGACTTATGAGCTACAAGCAGTGAAAGTAGACATCTGTAACATTTTGAATGTTTATAACTGAAAGATTTCTCTCATAAAAACTATTTTAAATATCTATTCACTGTGTATACAGCTTATCTTTGCAGTGTTGTGGGGCAGCCAATGCCTCCCTCCAGTGGTCACTGGTTGAGAAGGAGGGTCCACTGTGGACAGGTCACCAGTCCATCACAGGCCAAACTATTTTAAACGATATTAGATAAATATACCGTAATCTGCACCTAAAAATGTTTTTCCTTCATTGGGATACTTGTCTTTACATCTCTGTAATATACTAAGAATTGCAGTATACATCAATGTATCTGTTATTGACACTAAGAGTCCCTTACATGGTTTCAGAAGGTAATAATTGAAATTAACATGAAAGTTTAAAAAATGCCTCTAATTTGCATTTGTAAGAAAAACCTGCAAATTCTATTCATCTTTCTTGAAAATGAAATTATTCCTATAAACTCTTGTTTATAAAGTCAAAATTTTGTCCAATGACTAGAATTAACCAATCAGTGATTCCTGGCCTTAGCAAACCCAGTTTTAGTTAGTTTTTTATCACGATGAAAGAGGGGTTTTTTTATATATACAACCCTTCAAAAATATATACATGTAACTGTTAGAGTCCAAAGTTTATACTTACCAGTTTGTTATGTTCCTCTATGTGGAGCCCTGAGACTGATAATGCACTCTGATAACGCAGAGTGTTGTTCGAGGTTTTCATTTATCTGTTGTCTGGAGTGTCGTCAGTTTGACGCCGACCAGTGAGGGAGGAACGTTCACATATCCAGAGAAAATATTGACTTTTTCAGTTGAGTGCTTTTTATTTCCCAACTTGGGAAGGTTCTCCATGCGCCAAATAAAAGGTGACTGAAAGTGAAAATTCATCTATTTATCTTGCCTTTCCAGGATATCTCTTTTAGGTCTTTTTTTTTTGCTAATTTTATCAAAGTGTTTGGGAAGATGCTTTGAACTGCATCTTTCCTTCCTTTGAACTTGAACATTTATCAGAACAGGAGCATCAGACCTACAGATTTCACAGTTTTTTTTTTAGCGCTTTTTTTCCCTTCCTTCACTGGAGACATTTAGCTCAGAGACACAGACGGTTTCAGAACGTCTCCATGTCTCAGTCATGCATCCAAAAGAGGACGCGGTGCCTTAAAAAGCAGGCCACACAGCCTTGATTAAGGGGATGGAAAAGCAGGAATTGGAGATTTGTGTACCAGGGAGTTTCAGAAGTGAACATAGAGTAGTTAATTACATTTGAGGCGCTGCAGAGGTAAGGAGGACCCGATGTTCTGTTCCCATGTGGGAAATTAAGACAAAACCCATGATAATTGTTACACTGATGCGTAAATCACACCAGAGAAACCACTGTGAATTGGTTCTATTGGCTCTTTTGAAAAGGTTTAGATGTTCAAGCCGCACATTTTAAAACTTTCAATGATGCGTAATCTGTAGAAATTGTGTTAGATTCAGAATCTGTGTTCTGACATTTGTTAGATATCATTTTGTATTTAAAAATATGCTGAACAATTAAATAAAACATAGGTTTGGACTGTGAAAGTGGTTGGATAGTGCTGCTAATGTTCAGAAGAGCATCACAGAATGCCGATTGATCCGTGCGCTGTGAAGGTCCATCCAGATGTTCATGGAGCCAGAGAAACTGGCTGTTCTCCCTGAAAGTTTCAACACAGGGCTTCTTCTTTGTAACATTTGACTCAGATAGTTGACTAGTACCTCTGTGTCAGCCTTACTCGAATGCGTCACTTGTCTAAAACTAACATTTCAGAGTTTCATCCTTTGAAATAAACACGGAGAGCGGATTCACCAAGTCCCACGCGACTATTTATTCATTATGAAATGGACTGAATGTTTCTGAACCACTGCAATGACCAAATGTGGTCGTTGAAAAGTCAGCTTTAATACAGACAGGTAAGCACATTTTTCACACTTTGTGACATTCCAACCATAAACTTAATTTTTTTTTTTTTATCTGGAACGTTGACACAGATCAACACAAAGCAGGAGCATAACTGTGAAGAACAATAATACATGGTTTTCGATTAATTTATGTGGAAATCACAAAAGAAGGCAAAGGAAAGCTCACACCTTTAGTAAAGGTATTTTGAAACATTACATTTATTAAAGCATGGATGGAAAAGCTTTACTCCCACAAATTTACCTTTCTGTTTATCTTTGAATAAGCATGCCGTACTAATACAAATTTGAAAAGTGTAGCATATATTTTGTCCCCCATTATGCACCAATATAGGAGATACTCCATTAATCAAAGACGCAGCCAAGAGGCCCATAGTAACTCTGGAGGCACAACTGAGGTGGAAAGAATCCGTTAAAACTCCACTAACCTGGCCTTCAAAGATGACTGCCGTTATTGAAAGAAAGTCGTGAAGGAACTAGATAACCAAACTGATAACGATTAGCAATGGTTCTACAGTTGAGCATGAATGCTTCCATTTGCAAGGCATGTAAAACTGGAGATCATCTGCCAAGAAATGGAAGGAAAAGTTTGGTTTTTAAAAGCAGGTCAAATTAAAATCAGGGGAATGAGAACTAACCCTTGAGGAACTCCTGAGATCTAGAACAAAACAAAGCTAATCCTTTGTTGTTCGAGTACAGACACGAAGTTCAGGTCACTCAAATGCACCACAGCGAACAACACAGATGTGAGAAAATGCATTTAATGAGAAAGTCGATATGGTATTTGTCTAGTTATCATACTTCACCATGCAAATTATTCACTACACAAAGCATGACTAACTCTCACAGAAACAACAGCATGTAAACAGTCCCATTTCATATTAACAGTAGCATTATGAGAGGTTTAATAGACAAAAACAGTGAAAAGGAGCTTCAGGCACTGTGCTGTTCCTGAACTACAAGGGGGTATATTTGCATGCAACATAACAGTGTTGTGGTAAAATAGGTAAAAACTTCTAATATCAAATGTAGCAGCATACAAGAGTAGGAAAATGCATACTTCTTTACACAATCTGATTTGTTATGCACAATAATTTGAGTATAAATAGATTAGAAAACTAAGTGTTGCTTTCAATTTTATCTTTCAAATATTAATTTGATATTATTTATATAACTTTTTAATCTTATGAAAAGTGCATCGTAGCAACAGGCTGTTGAAAACTAACAAAATCGGTTTGATGTAAAGTATCCTTGTGGTGTTGTGCTTCACATATGCCACCAGCAGGTGTCAGTGTTTCCTTACTTCTGATATTTCTAACTGAAATCACCTACCTTGAGTAGACAAAGAGAGGACAGGTGTTTTTTCACTAACAACGCATCAGGCTTGGATTTACTGGCCTGTTTGTATAACTATCAAACGTGTTTCTCATAAATTGCACCAATCACAATAAAACACGTCAAAGGAAGATATTTATACAGAAAATACGAATGAGGTGACTAAACTAAACCTGGTTTTAGTTCTTGTCGATAACATCAAACCAGCGTGGTGCCCATCGGGACCGGCTTCATAACATCCTCTTTCTCTGCCACCATGACATCATCTGTACCCTCCAAGACGTCCCAAATACTGACCGACCCAGGAAATGAGGCTATGATCCTGGAATGCGAGAGGGAAGAGGGCGGATGAATGCCCCCTCAACCCCCGCCGCCCCTTTACCCTTTTGTCCGTCACCCTTGAAGTCTTTCCTCTGAGCAGAACAAGGAGCTCCTTTCTCCTGTTCACTCCCTTCCCCAGTGTTCCTCCATGACCGACGTATCTCTTAAAGACCCGGTCGTCCAGTGAAGTCACTGTGGATACTAGCAAGAAACGTGTAGCTAGGGACAAAATAAAGACGTCCCCATTCCACCCCCTTAGATATTCTACTATTAGGAATTAAGAATAAAAAAAGTTCACAAACATATTCATCTGTTAACGGTGCAACCACTTACTTGCAATAGGACGTTGGAAGACATACTAAACATTTGGCTTTAGTGCAACTTGTCATAGCTTAATCCCTCATTCTTGAGGGTGACCAATACAGAGCCTTCCAAAGGTATTCACACACTTTGAACTTTTCCGCTTTGCACATTGTGCAAGTTTTTGCTTGAATATATTTAAGTGGCAGAGATGAGCCCAAAGTAGTGCCAAAGTATGAAGTAGAAGGAAGATGAAAAATGTAACAAAAAAAAAAACCTGGGAAGTGTAACTAACCACAGAAGCTCAGTGAGATAGGATTGTGAACATTTGTCGCAATTGTCAAGTCTAGCTGAAGATTCTCAGCTCTAAACTTTGACTGGGCCTTTCCAACATATGAATATGCGTTGGTATCGACAGTCCCAATGTAGCTACCACACCGTCTGGCCTTTTGCCACCGCCAACGAGAATTCGCTCTTTATCTTAATCCATCTTCCCTTTAAGTCTGTCGCGCTTCCGTTCCCCTGCTGAAGCCTCCCCCACATCATAACACAATGTGGGGAAGATTTTATATGAGGAATGATGCGTTCTGGCTAATGTGCAGTTTAAAAAGTGAAAGTTTGTTCTCAACTGGCCAGAGCACCTCTTTTCTTTCATACTAGTTGTGTTGTCAACACGGCTTGTGGCAAATTGAACATGGGACTCCTCAGGGCTTACTTTTTGTCACTCATCCGTTCTGAAAAAGTTCAAGGTGTATGAGTGCTTTAGTAAGGTGCTGTGTTTGGCTTTAGATTCTTATAACGATATACAAGAGACTACAATACAGGAATGTTTTAAAGTAGTTACAGTGCCTTTCACAGTAAAATGCCGGAGAGCCATCAAGTTCTTGTGTAAAGGTAACACGATGCAGAACAAGGACACAATGAATGTCTGTGTGGGTTACAGAAATAACGCCAGTACAAAGACATCAGAAATTCAAGTTTGAATGGTTGTGTGATGAAACTGCACATTGAAATCAAATTTAGATTAAACTAAAAAAGATTTTCTCCAATGATGATGCATTGTGATAAGTAGTAAAGTGATATTTTTGGTAGTATTTTTTTGTGAAGTTAGAAAACAAAAAAGCCAGAAATGATGAGCTATGTCAGTGCTGGGTCTCTACCTCCACCACGGTCCAGTCTCCAGCTGGGGAGCTGCCCCGGCTGTCTGGGGAGTAGCTGCTGACGGAGGTCACTGTAGCCGTAGGAGGGCTGAACTGTGGAGGAAGGTTGGGCCACATGCTGCTTTTCAGCGGGCTTAGGGTTCCCCCGGTCCCTACGGGTAGGAGCAGGAGTGGGGGGCACCCTCCATCGCTGGACAGCATCAGGGACTGGTTGATGAGCTGCTGGACTATGTCCACCTTTTTGTTCCATTCCAGGTCGTGTGGAGCCACCTGACGCGGGGGCCTCTGGAAGCCCTGAGAGACGGCTTGGGAAGACAGGAGCCTCCTCCGTCCCACCAGAACGTTCCTGTTCGGCTCCCCCCTGACCTCGTCCTCCTCGTCGCTGGTTTCCATGGCTTCGTAGATGGTGCAGAGGCCAGACGACGGGGACAGCATCACGCCGGTCGGGCTCCTCCGCAGCTGCTGCTGCTGCTGGATCTGCTTCTGCTGCATGCGATACTGGTGCTCCAGCTCCAGCTGCCACTGCAGAACCTGCCTGCGGTGACGGTGCTCCTGCTGCTGTTGCTGCAGCTGAAGCTGGAGCAGCTCTCGGCGCTGCTTCTCCAGCTGCTTCTGCTGCTCCAGCCTGAGCCGCTCCTCCTCCAGCCACTGCCTCTTCTGTTTCTCTTGCTCCTGACGGTGCTGCTCCATCCTCCTCAGCTGCTCTTCAATTATGTAGCTGCTCTCAGTGCTGGATTTGGGCGCTAAAGGAGGGGGTGCGATTCTGGAGAAATGCTCCGCTAGTGCCGGATCGATGGGTCTTCTGTTACCTGGCACCAATGCCAAGTAGTGACCGTTGGCTATTGGAATACCAGGAGAGTGGTTCTGGTTGCGGTTGTCTTCCTGAGTGTGTGTTTGCCACTTGTAGTCTTCATCCACTTCAAAGGGCTTTGCGTCTCCTGTGAGACAGTGAGGATCACTTGAAGCATCTAGCAGAGATGCATGCATCAAACAGAACAGGTGGTGGTGGAACAAAGGGGCCGAGGAGAAGTTGGACATGAGGGAAGAGGTATAAATGTGAACAGAAAGGGGTTTATAAAATTTAACTGCCTTAACGATACTATAAACCATATTGTTTAAAAAAGAACGGCCATGTTTCAGCATGGGCAGTTGGCATGACTTGTTGCTCTCTGAAGACGGTTTGTCAATAAGAAGGTTTTTGGGGGAGTTGATGGGATTAGAAACCACTGAACAGAAATAGTTTGATGGACGACAACACCGGCATACAATGAACCACCGAAGAATAAAATAGATGTGTGAAAAACAACACGGGATAAAACAGATCAATGGGTTTTAAGATTTCAAAGTATGAAAAACCCAAACTTCCCAGCTCAATGCGTCAACTATACATCTTATTTAACATCTGAAGTCAAATCTATAGTTGATGCATTGAAGCGGGCGCGAGTCAAATGTCATTAGAAGGTTGTAAGGTGACAAGCCAAAAAGTAGAAGGGTATAAATACATCTGCAAGGCACTCCCATCACTAGTGCATTAAGTTCAGCTCAAGGGGATGTTTGCACGAGAGTTGGAACAAGGTTCACGTTCTTAAAGAGCTGGAGTGGGCAGGTCAAAGGAAATGCTTGTGCTTTAACACTTGAATGTGTTCCACAGGCCTGAACACAGAGGATGTGGTCCTGGTTACCAGTGTGCTGAATAACACTCAAACTGGCAGCAACTTGTTAGGAGGAGTTACTACCATATTTAAACACAAACCTTTTAACGAGCGGTGTCATTCTTCAATTTTCGAGAGCTGATGGCCCTAAATTGATCAATATTTACCTCTGGAGTTGTACTCTTGATTGAACGTTAACAGCAGACTGAACAAATATACAACGTAAACTTCTAGTGGCGTTGAAGTAGAACTAAATGTGGCATTACAAGAAGTAGTTATTCCCTGTAAGCATGATAGATAAACCACTGTGATTCCTCTTTATTACCTCTTGGATTTGGCCAAAATTCCATTTCAGATACACCATTGTATCATGTTGCATCGCTTCCTGTTTATCCGTTATTCCCAGATGAAGAACAGAGGATACCAGGGGGAGGGAATCTTGTTGCACAAACACCACTTTACAAACACTCACGGCCACTGGAACACAAGGACACAAAGTTCAGGCATGCTGGACCCATTGGGAAAGTAAGAAACAGGAACCAAATGCCTTGCAATGATGTTTTAATGGAATTTTGAAAGATAACCTAGTGTCGAACCATTCAGTTCTGAACATGTCTACTGTTGAACTGTGTCAAACTTCAGGTATTACAGAGTGTTTTTTGTTAGTTAAACATGCAATATACTGTTGAAATAGTAAACCAAAAGCTTGCTATGAAAACGCTCGAGTATAAAGCTAAACTGTGGTAGCCATGTAGGGTTATGCAGGGTTTTATTAAATAATGCGCTACTCATTATCCTGTTAAGACACAAAATGATGAGCTAACAAAAGGCCTGAAGAAAACCTGAAGCAGATACTGGAAGTGACTGCACCTTAACAACCTATGCAAATACAATAAGCATAGAACCTCTTGAAGCACACGTATACGACGCCACCAACTGCAATCTAACTAGGGCTGTCCCAAATACAGTTTTTGAGGCTTCAAACCTTTAATGAAAATGATCTGGAGTCAGTGGTGGTTCTTGCTATGGAGCGATGTGGCTCTTCACCCAGGGCAGCTCTACCAATCAGAAAAACATGTTCCAAGAGAGAGTTTTCTATTGCTTTGTGTGATGTCCAGGCAGTGGGTTATAACAGAAATGGGTATCTGATTAATACCAATTTGGAACTAAATTAAGAATAATTTCACAAATTTTAAAAGAACTTAAAATTCCTTTAATTAGTTCTAGATAAAAATGATCAAACCTGAACTCGATTATTCTGTTGACATAGTACAGATTAGATCAACATTTCAGAACCTTTGATGCTGAGAATCTTCTCTCTCACCAGAGCGCATTAGTTGTGGTGGTGGAACTGATTTACGGTGCAGAGGAAGGGGCTCGCCAAGGGTACCATTCATCCAAGAACCGCCACTGTCTGGATGCATTTATGAAAGCTTGAATTAGCAACTCACATCAACACTTGCAAGCATAAATAGCGTGATCTCAGCTTTAGTGGTATAGTACATGAAGGAAAACATAGAATCCACATATTTAAGTCCAAATTTGGACATCAGTAATGGCGGCAAAGCAACAAAGCATTTGGGTCAGCCCTAACTCTAATGCTCCCACACCTACCTCATTACAACTGTAAAGGCAAAACCAGCAGTGTTAATACCTAACCTTTATTATTAATATAGCTAAGAGTCTTGGAACAAGAACAGAAAGTTTTCAAAAGGAATATGTGACTATCGCTATAGTGCAGAACACGAAGTGTGCACACAGGGTAGGGAGGACCAGGTTTAACAAAAACAAACAAAAAAAAAAAAAACAAGAAACAAAACAAGTAAATACAAAAAAAAAAAAAAATCATTGACATTTGTTCGGTAAAAACAGTAGGATAAATACACAATGAGTCCATATCTTCTGTTTTTTTGTTTTACTCCTCTTTCTCAGTTTACAGGCCCAGACACAATGGACCAATCAGTCAATACCCCGCAAGGGGCAACAGAATATGCAGAGCTACTTAAAAAGAACATTCGACTAGAAAAGGTAGTAGCTATGGTACATTACAGAGTTTTAGCCATACGCTCAAAACATGGACTGGAACGGTAAGAAAGAGGGAGGCTTCATTTAAAAATCGCTACAGTCATTTTTTTCCGTCTCCTTCGATCATTTTTCAAAAATTGTTTTCTACAATCTTGGTCTCCTTTTTTTCTGCTAAGACGTCTAACCAGAGAAGAACAAATAACGTAGGGGGAAGAGGGGTAGGGATGCAGGAAAAAGGTGCATTCCAGGGATGATAGGGGGTCTTATACGTTACCTTCCAGAAAACTATCAGTCTTATCACATATGGTGGAGAAGTACGGTGTCAGGTTGTCTGAGTCTCCACATTCCTGGTCCACCAGGTTGTCACTGCCCTCCAGTGGACTTGCCTTCTCCCGATGACCTGCAGCGTTTCCTCCGAGCAGGAAGTGGTGGTGCTCATCCAGACCGGGAAAGTCGTCTCCCTGGTGACCCAAAGGGATCAGGTCCACGGGGTTGCCGAGCAGATCCTCGGCCAGGGCCGCAGCAGCAGATGAAGGCAGGGTCAGCTCCTTGATGAGGGAGGGGTCCTTGGCCTCCTCCGGAAGCTGCTCCTCATTCTCAAGGGAGAAGATGCCAGGGCTCTTTCCGCAGCTTTCTGCCATTGAGTGGGCATTGGAGTTGGACGTTGTGCAGTCGAAGCCATAAGATGCCACAGAATTGGCTGACTGAGGAGTAGCTCCACCTCCGTCCTCTTCACCCTCTCCAATTGCTGGATCTCCTGCCTCCTCATCCTCCTCCAGAGCTGGCAAGTTACCGGTGGGAGGAGGGCTTTCCATTGCAGCCCTTTCATCCATCGTCATTGGAACCTCTGGGTCATTAATCTGTATCTCCCCCTCCGTGTCACTGGCCTCATCGCCGGAGGTAGACGGAGACGAAGGGACTGACGCAGGAGCTGTTGGGGGTCCTGTTCCTAGCACCTCATCGGCAGGAAGAGTCTCGGCCTCTTCTTCCTCTCCATCACCTTTCTCCAAGTGAATGCCTAGATCCTGGTCCACGTCGGGCTGAAGTGACGCCGGTACTGGGGTCTGCTGTTTATCAGAGCGGGACTCTACTCCAGAGCTGCTGTCGTAGTCACGGAGGTCCTCAGGAGTGCTAGTCTCGCTGCCGCTGTGAGCCGGCGGGGCGGTCCCAGTCGGAGTGTCGCCCTGGGACATGCCTACAGCTGGAGAGGTGAATAGGTCATGATGGTGCTGGGGTATCTGCTCTGTCTGCAGGGGAAATGACGGGGCGCTACCGTCAACACACGCCTGAGCGGGAGACTGGATTGGCGTCTCGGATTCGGCTGCATCGTGGTCTGACACGGGGCTGGGGGAGGACACAGCGAGATGGGACACTGGTTGAGTCCAGGTATCTGAGAAGGGGTTCGTCTGACCCCAGGAGGATGCAGGGGCAGCACTAGACAACAGACCAGAGTGGGTCAAGTTATCCAAGTGCTCTTCCTCGTTAAAGTCATCATCGACATTCCCACCACTCTCCGTCACGCCTTCGCTGTGCATTTCCACGTCTTCATCCTCCTCCTCGTCTTGTTTGTGCTCCTGGAACACTTTGTGATGCTCCTCAGCTTGCTCAGAGCTCAAGTCCATATCGTCCACCCGCTCGTCGTCCTCATCCTCCTCTTCTTCATTGGCAAGAGTTTCCACATTGGGAGAACCCATGAGATTACCGTCTCCTTCGGAGCCCCTGAGGCTGGAGTCGATCAAGGCGTCTGAGCTCTGGGTGCCCTCTAAGATAGCGGTGTGCTGAGTGCTGCTGAGGTCGGACACCCCCTGCTGCCGGCTGCTGGCGCAGCTGCTCATGTCCTCGGAGTCCATCCCAGACAGCAGGTCATCACCATGCCAACCTCCAAATGCTGATGACCGCGCCTGGAACTCATCCGAATGTTGAGAGGTACTCATGTCAGTGACCAAGGATGAAAGCTGGTGGCCTGGTCTCCTTTCTTCCTCATATTCCTCCTCATCATCGTCGTCATCTTCATTGATCTCCTCATCAGCCTTTTCCACCGCCTCCTCCTGTTCATGAGAAGACACAAGGTCCTTGTGAATAAAATCACCCGAAGGCAAAGAACCAAAATTGTGAGGTTGTCCAACAGCAGAAAGAAACCCTGGAGCTGTGGAGGTAGAGAGAAACAGGGCTTCCTCATCTACTTCCTCCTCCTCTTTCTCATCGTCTTGTATCCCTTGAATTTTGTATCCTTTTACATTGTCCTCCTCTCCTTGGAATGTCATCACATTAAGCAACGTCTGGGGTGCCAGACCAGTGGGAGACTGGTTCCTGTTCCAGGAATCAGACGGAGCATCAAAGTCCAAAAGAGAGGAGGCATTCTGTGATTCTCTAACAGGCGAGGCAGGGACTGGCGGGGAACAAGGGGGAGACATGACAGTTGTTCCTAAGGAGGGAACCGAACTGTTGTCTTCGAATTCATAAGCGATCATCTGAGGTGACATCCGGACACCGGTGGCTGCTTCACTTCCTTGCTCAGGAGTTTGCTCTTGAAGTTCAGGTGTTGGTTCCCGCACAGGTTCAGGTGTTGGTTCCCGCACAGGTTCAGGTGTTGGTTCCCGCACAGGTTCAGGTGTTGGTTCCCGCATCTGAATAGGCTCCGGCGTTGGTTCTCGCAGGGGCTCAGGTGTTGGATCCCGCACATGAGCAGGCTCTGGCGTTGGTTCCCGCACAGGCTCTGGCGTTGGTTCCCGCACAGGCTCTGGCGTTGGTTCCCGCACAGGCTCTGGCGTTGGTTGTCGCACAGGCTCTGGCGTTGGTTCCCGCACAGGCTCTGGCGTTGGTTGTCGCATCTGAATGGGCTCGGGTGTTGGTTCCCGTTGCTGAACGGGTTCTGGTGTTGGTTTCCGCACAGGCTCAGGAGTCTGTGCCCGCATCCGCACAGGGTCTGGAGATGGTTCCCATACAGGCTCTGGTCTTTTCTCGTCCTCTGCTTTAATAGTGGGCTCAGATGACTCCAAATCATCTTCTGCAGGAGGCTGAGACTCCTCTGGGTTTGCGAAGACAGAGGCTGCAGTAGCGATGGTTGCAGCAGCAGCAACTACTGCAGCAATTTCTTTTCCTCGCTCAATCATTGTTGCAACTTTAGGACCACGTTTGACAGGAGTAGGAGTGGTGCTTCCCACAGTCTTCTTGGGACTGGGGGCCTTATTTGTAGCAGTTTTGGTGCTTGAGGTCTTGGAGACATCCTTGGAAGGTGTGGACTTACCCTCTTGTGGCTTGGAGCGGTTTGGTGTCTTTGTTTCAACAGCTTTATTTGTGGGAGGCTTTTTGGAGGCAACATCTGATTTTGTCTTGGGGGCTTCGGGTTTAGCAGGCTTCTTTGCAGGAGGGCGAGCGAGAGGGGATTCTGCTGATTTTTTGGCTGCTGGAGGGGATGGTTTGGTCACATCTGGAAAAGACAACACAAGTAGGAATTACACAATGAGTAGGGTGAAAGGAATAATTTGATCAGAATCACAAGATGTTATACTTGGGTTTTCTATTTTGATCCAACACTATATGGTTAAAGTCTGCACTCTGGAATTTAATTATTGCATATTATGTATTATGTCTTTTATGTGAGAGTAAAATAATTAATACATTTAATGTTTACAAACGTGTCAAATAACCAAAAATTATTGTTTTTGTGACCTTTTTTCACAGGGGTAGCATTTCTTGACTGTGATGCAGGAGGTTTGCCACCAGAGGGGGTAGTGGTGGTTGATTTGGGAGTAGCAGGCTTGGCAGAGGTGGGGGCATTTTTAGGAGTGGCAGGTTTGGATGTAGCTGTGGAGTTCTTGGGTGTGCTGGCTAACT
Source organism: Girardinus metallicus (assembly GCA_903067095.1). Classification (NCBI taxonomy): domain Eukaryota; kingdom Metazoa; phylum Chordata; class Actinopteri; order Cyprinodontiformes; family Poeciliidae; genus Girardinus; species Girardinus metallicus. Next base: position 60,690 of record CAEGAE010054749.1, on the reverse strand, counting down.
GAGATGATCCGGTAGCCGGTCGAGATGAAGCTGCTGTGGGCCTGAGGAAAGACAAAAAAGACCATTTAACATCTCTGCATGAAAAGCATACTTCTTTCCACTTTGTTTCATTGATTACATTTCCTTTTAGATCTTAACCCGTTGAACAACCCAGTCCTTCCTGTAAATGTCTAAAGTACTGTGAACAGTTGGGTTCTACAACCTCCCATATCTTTGACCTCGTTTCAACTATCTAGGTAATTCACCAGTACAAGTTTTTATACAGAAGTCAATCTATGCTTGCAATACAATAAAATTATTTAAAGTAAAATAATTTTATCTTGCTTTTACTTCCATTAGACATCTCCTATGCAAACGGTTTTCACTAAATAGAAGGACGCCTACTAAAGGTTGATAAATCATTTGAAGGAAAATGAAAATGCACATCAGGAGGGCCTCCATCTAAAGATAATCTGCCATTAAAGCACTGATTTAGAGCCCAGTAAGACCCAGCTGACTCTTCTTGAGCCCCATTACACACTCTCATGAGAGATGGAGGAAAGCTATATGGAAGATGAATCACAACAAACCCTAGAGACACATCTTAGCCCCACAGCAATTCTGTTCTTCTGCTCAGTCGGCCCTCCTCCCTCCCTCCCCACAAGGGGAATGACTCTTGGGGCGCCATGCATCAGCCACCCTGCTCCAGCCGTCCTGGTCTAGAAGCTGACTTGTATGCCACTTCTGAGCAAAGTAACCTACATCTAGCAGTCCTGACAAGGCTGTGGTGTGCCATCTCCTGGGTCCACACTCCACTTACTGCATGTTTCTAAATAAAGAAGTGAGTTCGCGCTGGCAGAAAGAGAACAGGCGACAGGAGGAAGGTAGGGAGAAGATGGCTGGGACTACGTTAATTTTTAATACTAAAAGGAGAACAAAAATAACCTTTTCAAGTCCTCCCAGTTAGACACAAACGCTACTCAAAAAGCGAAGCTATTGGGTTCTCCTCACATCCAGGCAAAAGCAATGGAATGCATCTAAAACCAAAGAAACAGGTGGCAGGAGGCAACTAATGCCTAAGTTCAAGCAAGAGTTTTTCTGATGATCCACATAAGTAAGTATTAGTAGACTAGTAGTAGATTAGAGGCAGCATCTTTCAAAAGTTTTAGTACTGAAAAATTTATCAGTGTGTGCAGAACACCAAATTAAAAGGACTACTTTTTCTAGTATACAGTTTGGCCCAAAGATCGTCTTTCACTTACAAGTTTCCTGGCCAATAATCAATCTTTAAAAAGCCTGACCTGCCGATTCCAATTTTGGTCAACACAGATTATTTTTTTGTCTGAAAAGTCTCTGAACATAGTCAGTCCTCTGTCATGGCAGAGGAAAATGATACAGTAATTTTTATACAAGATCGATGGATAAAATCGGTTTCAACTGCCGATCTCCCAGAATTAAGGAAATTGTTTTCGATTTATCAGTACACCCAATTTCACTTCACTGTCCCCTAATCTAATTTCTTACTGACCAAGATCAGAAAGCTCAGTGAGAGATAAGACCTAAGAGATAAGAATTAGAGCAAAATGAGAGTTAATCCCAATATTGCAAATGGTCACGTTTTCCTCAAAGGCTTGATTCATTCACTGTACATCACCCTGAACGCAATTCAGGACGTGAACCTGTAAGTGGTTTAGAAGACTTGACTCTGTGGGATAGGATGGCCCTTAAACATGCAACCAGAGCTAAATGGTTTTCATCAAAATGTATTTCTGTGAGTAGTAATATGAAGCCCTCCTTGTTCTATGAACAGCCTAATCAAAGTCCAGACAGAGAATCTCTTTTAAGAGTCAGTTATTTTTCAAAGAATGGACAAAAAACTTTGTCGCTATATCTGAAAACACAGAACAGACAATGAACTGAAGAACCTGGTTGTTAACAAAATAGAAACTTTAAAATTTCAACTTCAATTGAGTGAATTTTTTTTTTTTAATTTGTGCCACTAGAATTAGAAAGTTAAAAATCCTAAGTTACAAGGTTAGAAGAATGAGGACAATAAGAAGATAAAAACTGGTATCATGAGAGATGAAGGATGCTAATTGGATATTCAGGAAGAGCAATCATAATAATCTGTGCGATGAAGGGAATACAGATTATCCGGACAGGCAGGGTGACTATAACAAGCTCGGGAATTAACATGGTCACCGAGAGAAAACGGCAAGAGAAGGACACTCTTTCGTTTGGATCGTGCAAAAAAAGTTGACATTTAGTCCATACTTTTGTCCCATTTTGCTTTTAATTACCAATTATTAACAATAATACAGCAGGAAAAAAATCATTTAAGACATGACAAATATTAACTATCATTGTTTTAAAGTCTCTCTCCGGGTTCTCCGGCTTCCTCCCAAAGTCCAAAAACATGACTGTCAGGTTATTTGGTCTCTCTAAATTCTCCCTAGGTGTGAGGTTGTGTGTATGGTTGTGTGTCCTGTCTGTCTCTGTCGCCCTGCGACAGACTAGCGGCCTGTCCAGAGTGACCCTGCCTCTCGCCCAGAACGTTAGCTGGAGATAGGCACCAGCAACCCTCCCGACCCCAGTAAGGGAAAAGGGTGTTAGAAAATGGATGGATGGATGGAAGTTTTAAAGTCTTTCATTAGTTTTGAGATGTGTCTTTAACTATTACCAGTGTTTGTACAACTGAAATAACCAACTAGAAAGCAAGACAAAAAAACTGAGCAGATTACAGTGATAAGAGTCCAGTCAAAAGCACTGGGATTGTGTATTTTGAACCTTGCACCAGGTTACCTGAGGAGGAGGTGAGCGCTCACACAAACACCCAGCTAATGGTTCAATGTCACGGACACAACCTCATCTTCACAGGGATATCTTCAGGTCAGATTACACCATCTGTTGTTTACACCACAAGTCCTCCACCTTTTACTCTTGCTGCTCTTTCTGGCTAACTGGCTGTGTGGTGTGAATGCCTGATAGACTGGCGCTAGAGGCCATTATGTGCTCCTGCAGCCACACCTTGAAAAAGGTTACGTCCGTTTCCCTGAAAATTTTATCGTCCAATGAGCATTGGAAAACTTCTTCCCCGTGTTAGTGAAGAAATTACGGAAATTTTCTCTTTTTTTCTCTTTTTTTTGGGGGTGTGGGAGGTCGTTTTCTAAGCCCTACTTAGAATTTTCTGGTTTCATGACGGCTAATTATTGGGAATGGATGTGTAAACTTTGCTTTCAGTTAATTAAATGTACACTAATTGCAAGCATGACAAAAAATGTGCTAAATCTCTGGACAGAGGTAGTCATTTTGAATGAAACAGAAAATTAACCACAGGTGCAGAAGAAGAACAAAGATGCAACATAGTAACGCTCTGCTGACAGAAGGGATTAAGGACGCCGTCACCTGTGGATACATGCTTAAAGTTTATTCAGCAATGGGAACCGTCAGTATCGTCACAAGGTCATAAGTCAAAGGACGCTAATAAAAAGAAAGCACAACTCAAAGCAGCGGTCTTTTGTGTAGTCAGAGCTAAGAGTGGTAGTAGAGAACCCTAAAACATACAAAGATATTTATGTTATGATGACTCTTCTGCAACCATATGCAGCTCCAGTAAACCTATAATCTCATTATATCACCTTCAATCAGTTATTTCCTAATCACTCCTGAATTGGCCGGAGACCGTCGCAGACTGACATCTTGTGTAATCTGAGATTAGAAGCAGTTCACCGCAACTGCTACATAGAGCCCGAATACAGTGATGCTTCACTCTATAATTAAGTTCACCGTCATCTGAGTGACTGACAAGCACCCAAGAGCGTTTTGTTTAAATTATGGACCTGATTTTACCTCAGAGGGAAATCTGTCTTCATTGTTTCCGTCTTAACGCAGACCTTCCATAGAGACGCACCATAAATTGAGGTTAAAGCTAATTTTGAAAACAACACCCAGAAAGGCAGTGGAGCTGAAAAATCATGTATTACTCAGTCAGCTAGTTGCTCCCGGCCCACCGATGCACACAGCAGAACACTGAAAGTTCGCCTTGTTCGCCTCAGGATCCCTGACGACATTTTAGCTTAATGCAGATCTGCATGCGCGCTTTCAAAGAGCTGCATACGTACTGCTGACTTTGGACCCGGCTGCCTGCTGGGGATCCTGTGTTGCCACAAAATGAGACCGAGGCAAATGAGTATGTAAAAGAAAACTAAGACTTAAGGTATCTCCTTGCAGCAGAGACAACTACAACAATGGCAATATACTAATTAAACTGTTTAAATAATGTTTAGTACCATAAAAGCGGCATTATCTTTATTTTGGCTTTAAATTGGATCATCATCAGTTAAATATAAGTTTAATATCAGTAGAACTAGACTTAAAATGAAACTAATGTGTAGATGTTTCTCGGTTTTATTTATTTATAATAACAATGGTATCTCAGTAATTTTACAAAGAATATAATAGAAATTGTTAGAATGCCTTATAGAAGTTTTTGTGCCGCTTGAACTTATTCACATTTGTGACATTATGGAATCACACTTTAACGTATTTCCCTTGAATTTTATGAGAAAAACAAAAATGGATGCACAATTACAAAATGGAAGATAATGGACAAAATCACTTCTTTCTTACACCCTCCTACCTCCTAAAAAACATAGCTTTGCTGTTTGCTGGTACTGACCTACTAGGAAAATGCTAACCTTTTATCTCTGGTTAGATATTTCTAGCAATTCGTGCACTTCCTACTAATTTGAAATCACTAGACAGATTTCAAACAGTGTTTATGTTCCCAAACAGAACATTTAAAATCAGTCAGTGAATATCAATGCTATGTTGCACAGCTTGCAATCAAATACATTGCCAATTTAAGAAAAAATTTTAAATAAAAGGAAGCAAGGACAAAATGGAGACCATGCCGCTTTCAATACAGCCTTTTGAAAAGTAATTTAACTAGTTAATATATCTTAGCTTATTTTTAAACCGTCCACTGATTTTAACTCTGAATAGAGCAGACATGTATGCTGTATGTTTCTATTCTTCTGAGAGTCACCTCCACTTCAGTTCTTAAAAATCTGTGGATTATTACAAACTGAGTAAAAATTGGTTTTAATTCAGTTAGCAACTATGACATTAGCAGAAATTAAATCTGGAACCAAATGTTAATCCCAAATAGAGCCCTTCCTCATTCACTTTGGATCATTTAAATCAGTGTACTCACAGTTCGGAGTGGCTGTCCATGGCTTTTAAACCATAATGGAAAACAAACAGTCAAAGATCAACACCGTTTTGGTCAGATTTCACTGTTTTTCTGGACTCCGCTGTTGCGGCGCTTGGACATCTGCGTCCCTAGGTAGCAGCGACGCTGCTGCAGGTGAGAACCTGCTTAGTGTCACCTTAAATTGGTATTCTTCCAGGATTACACAGTATTTAGCTCCATCCATCTTCAGATCAACTCCGATTGGCTTCTCTAAATGGTGTATTCACAATGAGGCGCAATGTTAGTTTTTCTCGACAGGGTATTTTGGGTGTAGATCAGAGAGCACCTATTGTCGCAGGTTAGCATTGCCTCCTACGTGGCAAACTGCGGCGGGGACTTCTTCTAACTTTCTTTCGACAGGGACGTTCTTCTCGCCACCCCTCCAAGGGAGCCAGGTTTATGGAGTCCATGACTCAGCTCTTCTAGAGTCATTATGGGGCTTCATACATTAGTTCTCTCCTTGCCCAAGCAGTCAATTTAGGTGGACGCCCATAAGCTGGTTTTCAGCTGTACCACGCTCTTTTACCATGTGACTTCTACGGAAGTCGGTTATAATGGATCGTAATTACTGGTGTGAAAGTAAGAGGGGGCTGAATCGCTTCTTTGACTTTAAATTGACAAATAAATTAGGAAAACTGTACATTAAAGTACATAATTTGTAAATGTTGAGCTAATATTTCAAACAGAAACATAAAGGCATATCTTCTCTAGCGGTTCCTGTTCTAAATATCTCCGTTATGTCTGCAGTTCGAGTGAAACGCCCACATTGTTTTTGTCGCAGCCAGAAGTGTGCCAATTCATTCCGACCTAATCCATTTAGTAATTGGCTCTGCGGCCGCATCCTGAACTAATCGCCCCGGAGTGAGACTGCGTCGCAGAGTTACTGGCCGCGCCCACGGTAGGACTGGAGATTTACTGCCTGTGCAACACGGCATCTGCTTGAAGCTGGACTGCTGAACAAGAAGCCCTTCCTGCTGCTGCTTACCAGGCACTCACCGATGTCAGAGCATTACATCAACTTAATTTGTTGAATCACGAGGGTGGCATTCAATCCACTCCAATAAAAATTTATCATCCCTCAGGGACCATCAGTGGAGAAAAAGAGCATGACTAATGTAGGAACATGGGCAGCGATGTTTGCACATTAAAGTCTGAATGCCCTGGTATCCTTTGCTCTACAGCCGTTTTATTCTCACCTTCCTCTTTAAACTGCTTTGCATCTTTAATTTTCCTGATTCTTTCTCCCTTCTGCAGCTCCCTTCCTTTCATGCAACCATTTTGATTTCAATTTGCTTTGATGTACCCAAAGACAGACTTAAATGCCCATGTGCCGTGTGTCCAGAGATCCAGCATGCCCGTTTGCCTCCCTCCCCCACCTTTGCCTTCCCATCGTGCAGAGTATTACACTGGCAGATGAATTCATGCCCTGCATAGTAATTGGCTTCTGTTCCTCTAATGCAGGTGCACCACACATCCTGCCTACAGCGCCGAAGAGCGGGAGAATCCTTTTGTAGTCTCTGCATTGTCCGAGAACCACGCTGTCTCTGTAAGCCAGGCAGGATTTATCCCTTCAGCTCAACATAAATACCAAAAACGGACAGAAAGCATTGAAGAAGTAATCGACACAAAAGGCTTCATGTACGAAAATTGAGCTCTTATTCAAAGGCAAACCAGTAAAATTTATTTAAGGCGTAAACTCGATTAAATTAAACAAAAACCTAAAAACATTAGCGACTTGTTTTGAATCAGATTGATGCCACTTATTGAACCTGTTTGAGCTAAGCACTTTTATCTGTTAGATAACAAGAACCTGCTTTGGATTAAATCAAATCAGCTGCACTTTCAGAGGAAGTCTAAGCAAACAGAAGCTCGGAGTTCATCTTCAGTTGTCTGATAACGACCTTGAATTAACAACCGAGCGAGTTAGGGAAAAAAAAGGGCAAAATCTAATTAAAGCTGAAATTTATGGCCCTGCCAGAGCCCATGACAGGACACAAAAGCTGACGCACGTCACGCCTAGAGTGCCTTCAAGGGTGTACAGGGCTGCTTGAGGAGCCCATCAGTAGTAGTTATGTCGCTCTCTTTGGGATGTAGGTCAGCAGCAAGAAAATCCTCCTCTAGGTCTAAATATACAGCGCATCCGAAAAGTATCCACAGCGCTTTGCTTTTTACACACTTTGTGTTACAACCTTATTCAAAACTGTATCAAATTAAACTCTTTCCAGAAAATTCTTCACAAATACCCCATTATGACAATGTGGGGCCGAGGGAGTTTTTAAGGTTTTTGCAAAGTTATTAAAAAAAAACAACAAAAAAAACACAAAAAAACAAAGGTCGAGTGGAATCAGTATCAATAGCAAACTTCTGCAGAACTTAGCATGGTAAGAAACTAACTACATCACTCAAAACACCTTTATATGTGTACAAAAACAGTGTGTGTGCCACCAGGTTGTTTTTCCTTTAAGGTGGAGGCTGACCTATATATACTATGATTGCTTTACATTTTTAGACAGTCTATGCTTATTTTCAAGTCAGCAGCAACTGGATACTCCCCTTGGGTTGGGAGAATTCAGAAGGGTCAATGTTGTTCCTCTGGAACAGCTGATGCTGATGATTAAATGCAGTTGTTTAATCTGCATTACCCTTTGTTGTTTGTTTAATGAGGTAATCGGCAGAGTAGCAAATAGCATCATTTTTCTGTATTTATTTGATTTCTCTTTGGGGGAAGTACATTAACGAGTCCGGTCCATTTTCAGCAGTTCAAGGCAGATTTGGTCTTAGTCTCAAACTTAATGAATCAGCATTTCAGCTACCCTAGTTTTCAAATGAGCAGACGATAATGGGACAAATACTGGAGGAACACAATAACCTTTTCAGCCGTACAGAGTGAAATCATCAGGACAGTTTGTATGCGCTGCTCAGCTATGCTTCTGCGCTACGCAAGCGATTACCAACGTGACCTTGTATAATACTGTTTAATGAGATGTTTGCACATCAACCATTGTATAAAGCAGTAATCTGAGTGTAATCTCCACAATCCAGCTGCTACACAGGGCACAAGGAGACAAGAGAGGAGGGCGGGGGGGAGGGATTTGAAACACTGGACTCACGGTGACAGGCTACTTAGTGTGAGTTAGAGGAGGTGCGTGCAACAATAACACAAATAAAAAAAACAAACACTTCCACATTTTCACTAGGGTACTTTATTTCTACTTCCTTGTTTTATACCAATAACTTTTATTCTGCTTTTGGAAAATCACGCTGGATCATTTCTGTTATAACTGCAGATTTACTTCCATCTGTTCTACTACATTCAACACCTCTGAAGATGAATCTAAAATGTTTTATGGAGTAATTTCAACTTTTTCCATCTTACTACATTTTGGGTAACGGCTATGAAAAGCAGCTGAAGTGTAAAAGTGGGGTGTCTATTAGAGGACAACTCACTGAGGACATTGCTACTGGTGTGAATATAATTAAAGTGGACAACATGTTATTTGCTCACAGTTTTTGTCCGTTTTAGTAGAAATGCACAATGGCTTCTGAAATGTAACTTTCCGAAGCCATATGGGTCTTGACTGATTACTTTCTGGGCACAAAGTTAGAAAACTCCAACTCTCTTTGTGAGCAGTAAACACACCATACTAAAGTGTAATTTAAACGATTACAATACTTCTTTACTGTGCCATGAGGTTCTATGAGTCTTTCATTGAAACAAGTTGACAGCATATTTTAATAGAATATTTTTTTTAAATCTCAAACCGTGAGTGATTTTTGGGGAATTCTTAAAACTGTTCTTTTCCTAATCGGTATCTAGTTCAACATTGTGCCAACACAAACACACAGACCAACAAAATAACATACCAGCGAGGAAAAAAGAAGTCACTAGTTTCCCAAACAAACCAGAGTCCCAAAGGCTCTATCTGATCATAACTCAGATGTGGACAAAGACTTCATTCAGCCTCATGTCCTCACCTACCACGGAGCCACCTCAGGATCTAACATCATGCACACAGTGTGACTCAGGTGAGGAACACATGTTGGTCTGATCGCCACACGAAAACAACACGCCGCCGCACAAGAACTCACAACAAGTGTTGGGTTTAAAGAAGCAGCTCCGCTGAGAGGATTCTGTTGTTCCTCATCCCGTTTTAAACTGCTCCCTCCAAAACCTTGTTTTATTAATAAAGATGAATAATGCTCGCTCTGATGAAACTCTGCAAGGCATTCCTCTCAGGCTTGTTCCAACACTGGCTGCCTGCTGGCCTACTTATGCCTGGCTTCTATGTGGGGGATCATTGTCCTTCGTTCCTCCAGGGAGTTCTTTCTTTAACAGAATCCTCTTTGAACCAGCAGCCAAATTCAAGCCTTTTCAACCAACTGCTGTTTGCTGCAGTAATTGTCAGCCAATGAAATTGGATTATTTGTATCAGAGGGGTGGACTTATTGATTTGTAGCAGAAAAAGTCACTTTTCCTGAATAGAGTTTGAATCATTTTTACTCTACCTGGCTGCTTTGGAAAGCGGGGGTTTATCCGTCTTGGATGAGGCAACGGAGCTAGTCTTGGTTAGAGCTGCAGAGGCAGGTTTGGAAGCTGGAGGAGACAGGGATGAGAAATGAATGTTGGGAGGACATTATTCAACAATGCAGACTTGAATAGTTGCTTAAGTCACAGATTTAGGTCAGGCAGATGTTTCTTTTATAGGCTGTGTTAAAGCGATCTGGGGCAAAACCTTTACTGTTCAGCAACAGTTAGTTTGACATGTGTAATGTGCATAAAAATCCATGCAGTGCGTAGGTATTGTATTAATGTACACCAGTAAACAATGCTTGCTTAAATAGTGCAGAAAAATGTGTGATTATACTTACAGAGCCCTGCAAAAGAAATCACACCCTTTAAAATCTTCACATCAACTCATGTTGCAAAGTAGCGCATAGCTGTAAAGTGGATGGTATTTATCATGTTTTAGATATAGATACAAATATAGCCTATATTTGCCCACTTACACTAAGCATAATCAGAGGTTAAGATAAATTTAAATATCATGAAATATAGTTAAAATTGATTTCATTTTGAAAACCAACCCAGTCAGGACCTGGTTGTCTGTGAAGTTGGCTACTGTGCGCTGCGCAGATCTCAGGAGTGAAGTAAAATTAGACAGTCTAAAGCAGAAAGGGTGAAGAAAGGTGCCCAAGGAAGGTTGAGTTGAACACAGTTTTAGTTCAAGTCTGTGAAATGAACAAACGACTCCAATGTTAATTGTAAGGTGGTTAATTGATAAAGTTTAGCCCTTAAATTATGTCAATTCATGTTTCAGATATTTTTGGAAGGATTTAAAAAAAAACAAACAAGTCTTACAGGAAATCCTTCCACTATGCAAATATGTTCAACTTCACACAAAATCCTAATAAAAACATTCAAGTGTTTGGTTGTAATGTACCATTGCGAGGTACTGCAACTTAAAAACAAACAACAACAAAACACCCTACAAGTTGGAATCAGCATAGAAACACAACCAACCTGGGGGCTTTTTTGCAGCAGCAGCAGCAGTAGGAGTGGATTTTACCCCATTAGCTGTACTGGATGTTGTCTTTTTTGCTGCTGGTGCTCCTGTTGTTGACTTTGCGCTGTTAGTAGCAGGGAGGGTCCCTGGAGCCCTTTTCTCCCCAACTTTAGTCGTGGTCTTGGAAGTTGGTGTTGCTGCTGCCCCGGTTGGTTTTTTGGTGGCAGTAGAGGTTGGGGCGCTCTTTTTATCTGCAGCAGGTGTCGTCTTCTTAACGACGCCGTTCGTCTGAGGTTTCGACGTGCCGTTCGACAGACGGGACGCATTGGAACGTGGGCCGGACTGAGTCTTGGGTGAGCTCGTGGCGCTGAGTTTTGTCTTGGGAGCGGCCTTGTTGGTAGCCTTGGCTTTAGCGTCGCCGGAGGCCTTGGCGACCGTCTTGGCAGTGGAGGTTTTCTTACCCTGATCTGCCGGCGGCTTCGCTTCACTCACATCTCCAGCTGGATGCTGCAGCATCTCCCCAGCTGGGACGTCTACGAGGTTGGGCTCCGGCTCTGCGGCCGGCGCCGGCTCATGCGCTGGATCCGAGTCCAATGTTTCCATTGGCTCCAGTGCTGCCGTGGCAACCCCATCCGGCTTCATCTCCCCTTCAAATGATGGTGTTCCGTCTCCGCAGGGCAAGACTGGTTGACTTGAATCTCTGAGGACGACGGCAGCTCAGGAGACTTTCTGAAGAGTGCGTGGACTAATCTGGAAAAAGAATAGAGAATATTTAGAGCAGAGTTGACAACAACAAGACCAGGCATGAAACCCGTCTGGCTTCGCTATCAGGATTTGAAGGAATGTTTGTAGCTTCAGGAACCAGATAAGGCAGGTGGTGCCACTTTAACCACCACACACACATAAGTGTATCACATTGTACAACTGGGTGTGTATTATTATGTAAATTACAAGCCTAATCAGTTAACTAACATATCCAAACAAACAAAAAAAAAAAACAAGTTAGTATCTTAAAATGCTTTTTTGTAAGGTTTTGACTTTATATAGGATGAATCTGCAAGAGAAACAGGGCTATATAGCTCATAGGTGAAAGTTAGAGGCTACGTTTAAAAGGTGTAAACCTGTCAGATCAATACGTTTATGGGGCAACAAGTCTGCTGCAGAACAGAACGAGCCTATTCTACAAATTGTCTACATTGATCTTGATGCCAACTGGACTGCAGTGCTGAACAACCCCCCCCAGTGAGCTGCTTAAAAAGCTCAGCGACACAGTTGGCAAAAGTAGAGCTCACTGGTTGTGTTCTTGGTTTTCTGTGCAAAGTTGAAAACCAGCTTTGTCACTAGTATCAAATAGTTTTCTAGGATTGCAGTGCCTGGCAAGACTATTCGCACCTTATCAACATGTTTACATGTAAACTGTGTTGTGTTTTATGTAGGAAACAATTGTAAAGGAGAGGGAGAATTGTTTAGATTTCTAATTTTTTCTAAATAAAATTTTAAAAGAGCACGGGAGTACAAGAAGTAAAGTATTAACTAAATTCAAGTGTGTGGCACAATTTTCTGATTGTTTTTTGAAAAATCAGAAAATGTTCTAAAAAAAAAAAACATTTAGCAAATCACATACCTCTGTCTTTTGACAACACAATAATATGCTGCTGATGTTGATCTATTTCGTAAAAATTTGAGAAAAGCACAATAAAGTTTTTAATTGTAGTGCAACAAAGTGAACAAAGAAGGCTATGAATATTTTTATAAAGGCAGCTCATGTGCATTTACCACCAACTCAAATTTAAGACTTATAAAGACCATTATAGATGAAATTTAACATCTCTATCTCCACAGAAATGTACAAACCTCACCCAGCCGACTGGTGATATATCTGCACATTTACTTCTTTAGACGCAAAAATGCTAGTTAGGTAGCAAGGGTGTATTAGCAGTGAGTTAATGGTAGCCTAAACCGTCTTCAGTCACAGACAAATGAAGATGTCTGAGTGTGACTCAAACTTTTGCCTGATAGAAAGATCCAGGAGGAGAAACAATTCATAGAGTATATGAAATTAAATAGTTCTGTCAAGACAAAATTTAAGACTTGTAATTAACGTATTCAAGGCAAACTTTTATAAAATGAATTTAAGACGTTTTAAGAACTTAATTTTAGATACACGAATCTATATTTAAGACTTTACAGGATGCGCATTGCTATAGGTAGGAAAAGTTTGCAGGAAAAGAAGAATTAACAATAAGAACATACAGCACATGAAAGCAAAAAAAAAAAACAAGAAAAAAAAAAACAATCAAACACTGTATGCTAAGATATCAGAAATGGCCCAGCTGATTCAAGTACAGCACATAGCCAGGGAGCATGAGGGGCAACAGGAAGCTGGCCTGTCGAAGTTTACAAACAGCTTTAGCAGCCGGCTGTGCAGGAAGTTAAGCAGCGAGACAAACACTCAGGCAATCCTGAGGCCAACGAAGAGGAAGACACTTGGCCTGTGGAGCCTGGGAACAGAACCGGGAAGGTGGGAATGGACGGAGGAGTGACGAGACGAGGAAAAAACAAGGCATAAAATGAGCTCACTGCTGGCTGCCTGGTCCCACTTTAAAATCCAGACATAGCGATTCCTCCTTGTTTCCACTGTCCTAAACTTGCGCACAGACTCACACTTCTATTTGGAGACGAGGACAGACATCATCTTTATTCCGCCGGCTTCTTGGAAACATTCCCCCGACATACACTTCATTGTGTTTTTGTCCCTCTTTAGTCATTCTCTGCTCATCCTCCAGACCAAATCGTATACATTTAAAGACCCTCCTTCATCCTTAACTGATCCTCCCTTTCTCCTAACTGTGACCCCCCCCTCTGTTTCCTTCAACCCCTCCACTGCCTCGGCTTTGCTTCGATCTCTCTGTTCTCTGTTTGCCACGGCGCAGATGGCTGGAGCAGCTGAGCAGGGCCAGAGGGGGAAAGAACGAAAACGAGAAGGGGAAGAAAAAATGAAAAGGGTCCATGTATCCCAAAACCCACACAGCTAGCGCAACAGGCTGCAACCAAAACACTGACTGGTAGCTGCTAAGAGTGACTCATGCTAACAAACTTCTAACTTTGGAGTTAGAAGAAGTTGTGTGCCGACTTTTCCTCTTGTTTCAAAGAGTTCTAAAACGTACATAGAAACCAGTGCTGGGGTTTGATTAAAAGGTGTATTCTTCAGATTAACTAAATGTTAAATTGCACGTTTTCAAAAAGTATTGTAGAAAATGTTTTACTGTCTCAAAACAAACATCTCAAGTTTTCCAGTTTTTTCATATTCAGGAAGGTTTAAAAGAAGTCATTTTGTTTCAAACATAATTTAGAAATGTTAATTGTAAACTGGATGTGCTTCAGTGGAAGGATAATTCATGGTTGTAATGAGTAGGCTACATACTACCTTGGTTTTATCCTAATGACCATCAAAGGCTTTTTAATTTTTTGGTTTTGACTTTTTTAAAGAATGTTTTTGGCACTAGTGTGGCCTTTATTTGACAGTACTCTGACAGGAAGTGGTCAAAGACGGGGAAGACGCGTAGTAAAGGAACCAAGGACGGAATTCAAACTAGAGGTTTGTGATAATCCGACAAGTAAATACAGGACAAATATTGCCGATGCTGCTATCGATACTGATACCGATACTTTTCTATTGTTTGTTGTATCAAGTGTCTGAATCTTAGGAGTTTTTATGGGTTTTTTCCTCTGAAATATTTTTGCTATAATCCAGAAGAGAATTATCGCAAAGTTGATAAAAAACATAACATGATGAACAGAGAAAATAGAACAAAAATATGTGTATTTTTTTCCTCAATAAGCAAAAGTTTATATAAATTGAGAGCAAATCAAAACATAACTTCTAGATAGAGTTGAGAAACTGCAACACAAAAATGAAATAAATTTCAAGAGGGATTATGAAACTAAAGGCATCAATCCGAAACTGATACGGACTTGATAGCGATATTGTCTGTATTTGTTGCATTGTTGACCGCAGTACAACACCATGCAATGCACTTATTCTACTTTGAACTAAGCAAACCTCCGCAGCTGAGACTTTTACGTCAAAATAGGTAATGTGATTATCTGCATTATGTGATGTTAACGTTAAACCTTTCTGATTAATCACATGTTAATGCTTTAACGTGATTATAAAAACTACGTAAGCTTTAGTTAGTTAGTTCACTGTTTTACTCTGACTCCATTCTAGACATCAACGCAATGACCTAACTCAACCAGGAAATAAAACCGTGTCCGAGCCCCAATTCCCTCCTCTCTCTTTAAAAGCGCTCAGCTCCCGATCTTCTGACAGCAGGAGAAAGCATGTGGCCTCACTGTTCATTACTCTACTCCTCTGCAAAGTCCCAAACACTCACTGTGTGTGTAATAAATTCTGAGTGCATATATCCACGGCCAGAAGAACATTTCTGGTTCCCGTGCAAGTCTCTAGACAGCTGTGAGATTGGACTTCTCCTTGGCTCCACGTCATCAGGATAATCAGTCAGAAACGGGCAGTAAAACCAGGCAAGAATGCACATTTCTGCTCTTTTTCTCTCCTCCATAAAAACTGAAGGCAGAACTTTCAATATTAATACATTTCAGAGAGTCGACGAGATGGAAGAACTACTGTTTAGGATCCTGCCAACGTAAATTTCCCAAAGTTCAGTTTCGGGGTGATGTCTACTGAGCTGACGTGTTACGATTCTCAAACTCCATTTGTTTGATATCTTTTAGCTCCAAGATTAGATTTTAGGTTCAACCTTTGCTCTAATTATGGTATTTTCCTAATTCAAGCAGAAGTCCAAGCTGAAATAATTTCAGCATTTTATCCATAATTAGATCCAGTAGCAGTGGGGGTGCACCAGTTGAAGTTTTCTGGCCGATAATCGATCTGGAAAAAGCCTTACCTTACCACATTTTGGCCAATACCATTTTTTTTTGTCTGAAATATCTAACTATAGCAAGAAAGCAGGAGTGGGCTGACTATTAACTGCAAACGTGCAGGCATGACTTGATATTTTCACGCAATTTCATTAAAAAGTTCACTTTATGTTTGCCTCCAGCAATACTAAACATTTCAGTAAAAATGTCCAAACTGTAATTCCTTTCTATTCATCTGTTGCGGGGATGATTTTGGAGGGAACCTCCATCTTTCACACCAATAGAGGAACCAAAGTGTGGGGCACGGCTTTTGTTTCCTCTCAGCAGCCTCACTGATTCAACCATGAATTAAATGTTTTCTGGTTCACCGAAACTTGAACTGTCCGTGCTGCGGTTGGCTCTAAAGGAAGACAATGGGATTGAAGTATTTCATTTTTATTATTATGCAAATATTTGTTTAAACGTTTAACAGTTTGGTATTATACAAAATAAATATTGAAAAACCTGACTTGGTGTGGAAAAACCCTTTTGTAGCCCGGGAGATAAAACACAAGCTGGCACTGTCAAACTATTAGGGACAGAGTGCAGTCAACGACCCAAGACATAATGTGGTATGATTCCAAACAGATGGCTTTTTTCAGCCACATTAAGTTTCATTTAACAATGTTTACGTTTAGTAATGTTGCTCAGCATTTAAGACATTAATAGTCTTGATGATGAAAACATAAGCAGTAAGAGTTACTACCATAGACCAGTGGCTTTAAAAGAAATGATTTCAGGTCAGCTAACAGGTAAACAGTTGTTCACAAAAATCCTATATATATATATATATATATATATATATATTTGTCATCTCTGAAGCTTTTAGGAGCAGTTAAGGTGATAGACTGGAAAGTAAGTCAGCCCAGACTCAGAGTGAAGCGGTTCTGCAGAGAGTGGTACAGGCAGCCAGCTCTGTTAATGCTCAGTGACAGCAAGTCAGAGTCCATCAGTCAGAGTTTGGAAAAGACTGTAAGTGAGAAAGCAAAGTATGCTCAGCACTATACAGAGAGTGACTGGCAAGACTGGATTGATTTGCATGCATTATGAGAATACTGCAGCCAGCTAACCATTAGCATCTCTTAGCATGCTCTTCAGTGCTTTCTGTAGGCACTTAACTAAAGGGACTGGTTCACAATTTTTAATTTGTTTTAGTTTGTT
The DNA here is from genome assembly GCA_903067095.1 of Girardinus metallicus. Classification (NCBI taxonomy): domain Eukaryota; kingdom Metazoa; phylum Chordata; class Actinopteri; order Cyprinodontiformes; family Poeciliidae; genus Girardinus; species Girardinus metallicus. The sequence goes on along the minus strand of CAEGAE010054749.1, from coordinate 43,851 downwards.
TTTTCGATCACCTCTACTTCAAAATCTAAAACATTTGCACTAATCAAAGTTGAAATGGACAGTCATGACACTAAACAAATAATTATATTAGGAAAATGCAAGGTTAATGAAAAGTTTACTCAATTTGAGGAAGAAAAAAAAAAAGTAGTGCAGTGTTTCTGCAGGTTTTACCAACTCAAATTTAATACTTCTTATGACCGTTATGAATGAAACTTAAGATTTGTATCACAACAGAAGTTTACAGGAGAAAAATGGCATATTTTGCGACGCTGTCTACAACCTTAACCCCCATGGTGCCAAGCTTCTGCACAGGATGCCAAACAATTTTGCACATTATACATGTAACATTGTGCGTTATGTGCAGGTAACAAATGTGACCCTGTGGTAAAATTGATCATCCACTTAACTGGTGATAAAGTTATACTTACTCACAACTAACGCAAAATAGCTAGCTAACAAGGTTATATTAGTGGCTAGTTAGCCTCAAGTCAAAGAACACAATAAAAATGCCTGCTTGGCAGAAAAGCCCCATGAGAAAAAACTATATATAAAATACACGAGATGGAGTAGTCCTGCCACAAGGTATTTAAGGCTAAATTACTTTTCTAAATGAATTTAAGACATTTTAAAGCCTTAATTTTAGGTACATACATTTTTTTAAGGGTGTGCAGACACCCTTAATAATCATGTAGTTTTCATTTCTGTATCCTGGTTTTTGTTAAGTTAGCCAAACATAGTGCAACTTGGCGTCCTTTTATTTAAGTCACGTGCTCCCAGAATCCAAGCAGCGTCCTACTCCAAATTCCCCGCAAGCCTCAATGGTGAGCTAACCAGTAACCGAGAGCAAACAAAACCCACGCAAATACAGAGCTATGCAAACAATAAAGCTGTTGTTAGGGCACAGAATCAGGAAAGATGCAAAAGATCAAGGACTCCATCTTTTCTTTTTTTCCAGCATATGGCCATGTGCAAATCTTTTCATCCCTGGGCCGGTGATTGTCTACATGTTCTCAATCATCACTGCTACATCGCAACTGTTGTGTTATGCTTTCACTGCCTCGGGCACTACACGCTAATGATTGGCACGCCAACTCGGCAAGGTGAGATCATCCTCCGAGGCATCATCCCCTCCTAATACCCCCACTGGGATATAAACAAAGTGTACTTATGCTCCCACTTAGGCGAGTATCTCTGCCGCAATACATTGTTAAGGCCAGTACTGTCAGTAACTGGGAGGCATCCAGGTCTTCTGAGACCTCAGCCATTCTGAGTCTAGACACACAAAAGATGCAGTTCCTGAATAATCAGATCATCAGCATATTTAAATAGCAAACCAGCACTTTGACCCACTTTCTACATTATATAAGATGCACTGTGTGCTTATGTTAAATACCGCAGGTGGTTAGCATGAGTGAAGTGATGAAAGGCCAGAGTTAAAACTTTATTTAATATCAAATCTGTTTAACGGCTTCGCATCTAATTAGATGAGTCATTGGGTGAAAATAAAGAAAAACCTCTTCTTCGTCCCAGCAGAGAGTCTTCATCAAAGTCAACCAACTGACCATGAGGATGTATGAACCGCTGTTGGGTTGGGGGGGGAGAGAAGAGAATTCTGCTTTCAAACACAACTGTGTGCACACAGTCACAGATGCATTCACTGAGCCTGCTTCTGTCCCCGGGGTCTACTCTAAATAAGGGAGTGATTGTGGGGGAAGGAAGCAGTGCTGATGGCGTTGGGGGTGGGGCCATTAAGGACTCCAGAAAAGACGCAAAAGAAAGAGAAAGTGAGCTTGTATGCATGATGCAAATCCACAGAAGACAGAATTATTAAAAACTGCAGAGGTTTATTGAAAACCAGTAACGTGGCTTGATGTGTGTAGATAGAAGCTGTTTGTTTACCAAGGTGTTTTTAACATGCATGGAGTGACCTTTAACCTTGTAATTGACAAGCTTTTTGTCTCCACGAGGAGCAAACAGAAGCCACTCAGCTGACGGGTTTGTTTTTGGACACTCCTTACTCTCCATATTAAAGATGGTGCAGTGCATCATTTGTGGAATAAAATCTATTGGAAATCTGATCAAATGAGAAAACTGTTTATAGTTTTTAAAAGCATAAACAACAGGAGCCTGCAAAAAAAAAAAAAAAAAATCTGCCGTCTTTCGAAACATTTTGTAACTAGACTAGCTAGGAGCAATTAGCAAACACCTGGTGGAATTGCGCATCAGCTGGGGTTAATAGAGGAGCCATGTTGTGATGACTTCCTAAAGGCGGAGTGTTGGAAAGGGCAGGACTTTCTTAAAGAGGCAGAGGCCCAATTTCAAGGCGTTAAATCACAAAATGAAATTTTATATTTGATACTTACAGCATTTTTCTAACAAGGTAACAGTTACTTGATTGTGCTATAAAATAGCACTATACGTCTGGGAAATACTTATGACTGCCCCTTTAATGTCTGTTAGACTTTATCTGATGGTGTCTCAGTAGGCACAAATTTGTCTGTTCAACCAATGCAACTCTGCCATTCTGCTTAAATTATTTACTGCCGTCTTGCTTACAGAACCATCTGACATCAGTAAGTGGGCTAAAAACAAAGTGTTTTGGAGCTGATGCCATTTTTCCTACTTACTGTGACCAGAAATGACCGAAGAAGGTGGAATGTACCCAAGCATCACTCCTCCTCCTCGCTGCATTCGACAAAGAGGAGAATGTCACATTTAAGATGTCACTTGCTGGAATAGAGCCTCAGATTGTCTATTCAGCCTACTCCATATTACAACAGTTGTCTCAGTCACTTCTGCAGTCCATTCAGGGCTAGTTGGACTCATTGCTTCCATTTATCCAGATGCTTTGAAATGGATATTTTCGCTGAAACAATGCAAACAGTCATCGCTTTGACCGAATCTTCTGCGTTTTAATCAGAAACAAGAAAAGCTCTAAAAAACAAGCAGATTATTCGACTTTTCCATGAGCCTCACATTAGTTTCACCATTCCTTAGCACAAGTGAAATGATATAATTTGCAATTAAGGGTTCATTCATACCAGCCCTGTTTAATCAAACTTTATTTTATTTTTTCAGAATATCTGGTTCATTTGGGGAGGTGTGAATGGGAAATCAAACTCTGTTGCGAAACAAAATAGCAAACCAAAGTCTTGGTTCAGTTGAAGTGAACTCTGGTGCGATCCGAATGGATGTGGATGCAAGTGGACCGGAGACCGCTCCAAAAGCAGGAAGTGGACTACAGTGCAAAACAAATGCGCTAGTCTAGTGCTAGTAGGAGAAATTACTTGTGTCTTTTTGCCAAAGACAAACCAGAAATCCTTCAACCATTAATATCTGACCATTTTTGAAGAAGGAAGTTGTGCACGTCTTCTTCTGAGGTTTTCATGTCATTTCCTTGAGTAGTTCTTGCAGCACCACCACAGGCAAGAAGGTGAACAGGTTTTTTAATAATTTGGTTTTGTTTGACACAGTGCAGAGTGAAATGATCCGCAGCGGCTGAAAATGCAACAGATGCTGCAACTTTGGTTGCCAAAAGACTATCGGCAACTTTGGTAGCCGGTAGACTATCAGGTGTGATAGTCTACCGGACTATCAGGCGTGAAAACACCCTTAAGAACTTAATGTGACTAATCATGCTGTGTGGAGTTTGTAAAAAAAATTGAGTCGTGACATTTTCTGCACCCCTACGCAAAGCGTTTTAAAAGAAAATGAACATGTTTACCTGGGACATTATACATAAGGCCACATTTAAGTTGAATTTATTTAGAAATGCAATAAGATACATCTTAGTAAATGAAGATGGAATATAGGGCAGCATTTAGAATCTGATACTTTGCTCATATTTCTAAGGGAACACAGTTAGAAAGACGGAGACGGCAGTCAGCAATGCCCCACAGCTGAATATTTCATTTAGACTAAGCCCAAAGTTGGCACAACACCAGCAACAGACCCACAGCTGCAACAGTCACCGTTCTATTAACAGAATATGGAAAGAAGAAAAGTGGTCCTCAGATGTTTGCACAGTTCAACTAATAAGTAAGATTTCTTGTAACGAGTCACTGTTTGGAATTATTTAACAAACTTAGTGCTGCAAAGCCTTTTAAAATTAACACAACTTTGAACTGTTATCCCCCTACACATGTGTTCCAGTTTTAGTGTAAATCACTGCCTCTGATTTCGCTTTAACGACCAACGGCACGACTTGCTGTTGATGGCAGCTCAACGCTGAGCTCAATCCAGCTGGAGGTTGGGAGCTGCAGATGTCATTAACTCGACGGTAATCACAGTTCACACACTTCCAAAACATTCCCGGAGTTGAGGTCAGGATCCTGGCTCAGACTTCCTCCACAAAAAACAACCGGCAAACAAACCCTGCTGTTCCCAGTGGCGCTCGCTCACTGGACCGAGGTGGAGGCACGATTGAGAAAGAAAGCATGAAAGAGGAAGCAGCAAAGTGATAGAAAAATTTAAAATCTACATTGTCAATTCAAGCTTTTACTTTCAAAACTGACTGCCATTTTTCTGTACTTTTTATTTCAACACACCAACTGCCTTTTCAGTGGTGTGCCTTTAGCATTCCCTACAAAGAAACTCACTCCTTTTAAGGATTGAGAGGGGTCCCGTTGAAACTGGGACAAGCAGAGAAGAATCTTCAATCATCCCTTTACCTTCAAAGAATCGCACAGGAATCCCAAAATCAGGAGTTTTTGTCAAACAAATCCATGATGTTTGTCATTTTGAATTGATAAATACAGATTTTTTAGATCAATCAACTTCCGTTTAGGGATGAGCTGGTTTACCACAACCAGGGTGCAAAAATGGAGTAACAATTTTTTTTAGAAGTTTTAAACTGCAACATGAAAAACCATTAAAGAGACCATTTACAACAGGGAGGGCCAAAGTGAGCAACGCTAGATGTCACCTGAACTCCTGATTGCTTGTGGTTCCATCAATCAAAGATGTACGGACTGAGAGTAAAGCAGAACAAAGAAGGAAATCCTCTTCGTCCTCATCATCACTTTGTTGTTAGCATATGTTAGAGAAGATTCAGATTGTGCTTCATTTCCATTTAGCACATGTTTGCACAAATTCAAATTCCAAAAATAAATTTGCTTAATGGAAACACGCCAATCTTGAAAAGACAAAAGTTTTTGTTGGATGTTTTGTTTTTGTTGTTAGGATCAGGTGGTTTCTCGGCCACATGGAAATAGGTTTATTTCACAAAACTGCAACGGAAACAATGTTTTGCATCATACGAGTTATATGGTCAACGACCAGATCCTACCACTGCCAGAAAATATAAAGAACACAAGTTTTTTTAAATAACTTACTGCGTGAACAAACTTATTCATGTGTGATTTTAATTGTATTTCTTGCATATCGGAAGAACTGCAACTGCGAAATTGTGTTTTTTCGACATTAGTGGAATATTGACAAAGTTTTGCGCATGTTTGTAATGGAAACACAGCTGGCAAAATAAATGACTGCAACATGTGGTCAGAGAAGCTGCCATTAACCCTCTGGAGCCAAACATGAAGACATTACAACATCCTCAAGTGGTATCTTCAGAGATAATAGTTTCACAAAACCAAACTGTTCACAATAATTGTAAATAAATATTAGTCTACCACCAAAGTCCAAACATTGCAGGAGTCATTCGTCTCGCCAAGGTTACCTGTCCCTCTCATTCTTATGAATGTCAAAACCAACTCACATGAACACTTAAACTTTGCACTCCCATATTGTGGCCAGAAGCCCCTCCAACCTCATGGGGATGTGCAGATTAACATACGACAGACCTCGTTAACCCTGGACAAAGAGAGATGCTAATCTTGTACAGTCGGCCTCGGCTGTCCTCTAACTGTGCGGTGACACACAGAGAGGGAGAGAGTGAGGAAGAGGAAAAAGAAAGAACAAGGGAGGTATATGTAGCTGTAACAGAGGACTCAGTATGCCCCAGAAAGGAGACAATACCACGGGGAGGCCTCGCTCCATCATCCCTCCTATAACAATGGAGGATAGAGACAGAAAACGACTACAAAAAGCAGGCCTGACGCAAGTGCTACAGTCTGGCTGAACTCCACCGCCTGCAGCGACGAGCAGCAGGGCAGCGCAAAGCTCAACTCTGTGGATATTGATCGCAGTGGAGAAAGTAGGCAGCAGGGCAGGCAGACCCACAGATGGCCAGGACACGGACAAACACAGACAGAGGAAGTGCATTAGTAAGGCAGGTTCCTCTGATGCTGTTAGCTCTGTCCCTTGGGAGATAAAGGAGACAGTAATGACAAGGTTTTAGGTGGGGACAAAAGAAGGTTGAGTGGATAAAAACAGACAACAAGGGACGGCATGGAAAAAACCCCAGCAAGATAAGAAGGTAGACTTAGGATCCAGCAGAGTGACCGAGGCTAATTTGTAACTTGAAGAGCTGCTGGATCATCTCCATAATGGGCTGTCTGCCCACAAACAAGCTCCTCTCTGGGGGTAAATGAGATCAGGCCGGGCCAGGACCAGCTGGTGGCTTGGATCAATGACACCAGACAGAGCGGATTCAGAGATGGAAGAGGTGGGCAGCAGCGAAGCATCTGGACGGGACGGCGGAAACCCGCCCGGGTGGCTCCGGCGTTCCTACCAGATTGCGCAGGGCAGTATGGACACCCATGTGCGGAGTACAAGAAGAAGAACAACTGAGTCCATAAGAGGATTATGGACTCTTCTGTTTGAAGTGGAACAAGACACGTTCCAGATGGGATCTGATCTTTCACAGGATGTGAAACAGGTTGGGCGGTTGATCTGATCCATGCTTTGTGAACACAGCTGGTCAGAATGCAAAACGACCTCAGCATGTTCAAAAGCTGCTAAGTTAGGCTAACAGCATCCTTAAGTGTGGACGCTGGTACTGAAGGATTTGTAGTTAGCCATTCTCAGTATTGGTTAAGTGTGTAAAAATGAAATCAGGAAGCTAAACTGACAAGAGTAGAACTGAGTGATCAAACATGCAATCAATCTCAACATCAACAATATTGATGTTGATAATTTCACTTAAGTTCAATATAGAACCGCATGGTATAGGAAAAGGAAAAGCTTTAATCATTCTACCTCTCACAGCCCAACTTAGCAAGGTTGGTAACATCAACTACTCACTCACTCTGGTAAGAAACTGTTGACTAACATGCGCGTCAGCATTTTCATGTTGCCCCCAACAATCACGGCCATACTTCACTCCTTGGAGGTCCGCAATCAACTCAAAGCAGAAGTTCACCAGACACGTCCGCACAAAGGTCAGTTTTTACAGCCGCATGCTCATTGGCTCAAAGACTCGCACAGGAATCTGTTTGATGTGAACACCGTTTTATGCCAAACTGTTTTGATGCGACTGAGTTCATAATGCTGAGAGTCAACATAACCGGTCACAAGGATGGGTAGTGTGACTGTGCAGGACTAACAGGTGTAAGGCGGCTACTATAGTGCAGAAGAAACGGAGCGAGGCACCCGGTTAGCCTGTCAAACTCGCAAACTGTGGGAAACAAAGTGAAACAAGAACATGAGTGCAACAAATTAAGATGAAATTGTGGATAAAGATCACATCACCAACTTGGGAGTATTTTGGATAATGTAGAACAAAAACACTAATTAAATATTATTGATATATGAAATGCTAATATTGTGATACATTTTTCAGTCATATCGACCAGCCCTACCTACGTAAAAGGAAACTGTACTTTGTAGAGAGGCGTGTTTGCTGTTCATTCAGACTGCTACAATAGAAAGACAGACTTTGGCAGGTTCCTTTTCCATTTCAAGAACTTGAAGTTTTGGTCATTAGTCCCAAACTGTTTCGTGGATACAAAAAAAAGCTGTATTCTGTCTCAGGATGGCAATTCCTACTCACAGAGGAACTACAGCTACACAAACTAGCGAATCAAAATCAACGTCACAATGTTACTTTGTTACTACTCTATAACATTTCTGATGTGTTTAAATACATATTTCAGGTGCCAAGTCATTCAGACTCTGGATGCTACTTTGGGTGAAATTTCTCCACTACTGGTGTCTATACTTGGGGATAGATAAGGAAGATAAGAAACTACATTATTCAGAAAACTTTGACAGGGCAAAAAAGAAAATGAAACTTTGATTTGCTGCTAGCAAAATCAAGGAACATGGTCTCTGTTGTAAAATAATAAACCTCAATTTTACAGTTAAAAATGCATTACAATAACCTGTGTCATCTCTATTACAATAGTGTGAAGGGTTGACGTTGGCAGTAACAAAGTAAGGATGAGCTCTATTTTATCTGGGAGTCAAAAGTGACTCAATGGACTCAATAATCACAATCTCCAAGACTGCTCAGTAACAAAAGACTAAGCTCCACAAACGCACTGTGAAGAAAAAGGAGAGGAAAAAAAATAAGAAAAAAGAAATCCAGTCCAGAAGCCTAGCAACTGATCTGTGAACTGTGTTCATTATCTATGGCCCCACCAGGGGAATTTAGATTGTCCAAACACAGCAAATTACTGCAGCTGTTGCCAAACCCAATCTCCAAACTGCACCACCAGTTGCCAACTGCGTGCGTGGACAACTGCGATACCACCGACCGCGGCTACTATCAGAACCTAGAGCACAGACAACAGCAGGGCTTATCTGCGCTTTATCGTCACTTTGCAAATGTAGTGTGGCGCCCAGAGGCGCCTATCGCCGGGACAACAGGGGGAAATTCTGGAAGAAAAAAAAAAGACTGTTTCTGTTGGTGTTTAGATAATCTCAAAACAAGAAACTATTGTGTGGTTATAATGGATTAGAAGAGAGCTACAGTAATTTGTAATGATGCCAAGGAGAGCAGGAGCCCTGGGTTAAAGCTGAAAAAAGCTTGATGACCAGAGGCACAAACTCGCCCCTGTCACAGCGGAGTTCAGAGCTGTGGGGCGGGGGATTTTATTGTGAGTCACACTCCCACCAACACCAGCCCTCAGGCTAGAGGAATGACGACACATGTGTCTATTAACGCAGCCATCATCTCTCCTCTCAGAGCCGACGCTAGGGGTCAAGAGGGCAGCTTGAGGCTAAATTAGTTATTAGCATTTAAAACGGCCCAAACAACAGATCACATAAATTCATTTTATAAGCGGACCACTTTACAGAACACTGAAAAGCAAGTTAAATATACAAGACAGTAAAAATGAGCATTCTCAGATGACTGATGAGTCTAATCCAAATAGTCAGATTAATCACTTGATATAAAGAGTAACCGCTTCCAATCATGTTGAATTCCTTATGCACCGACGACGTTAAATGTCGGATCATAAAGCTCACGCTCATGTCCAAGCATAACCAGTTTATTACTCTGGATTTTCTTTGACGAGCTAAGAGTTTTTAACCTTTTCCACTGATGGAAAAGCAGCGACAGAACAGAACAACATGCGTCTAAAACGCTAGTCAGGAAAAATTCAGTTTTGAAAGCAAAGCACTTAGTTTATGAAGCAGGAGACAGAATCTCCCTGAACTGGAACCTCAAGAAAACATGTTACAAGTCAAATTATCAACAAGTTATATCAAAACGGAGAGGAAGAAAAGTGAGATTCTGCAAACGCCTCAGCAAATGTGAGATGTGCATTTACTAAAAGTCCAGTAGCAATGTGTGTTTAGTCTTATATTCCTCTAAAAATATAACCGGAAAGCTGAGTGAAGTGAAGTAGTGTTAGAACATAACATCTAAGGGCTGGAGCTCTTTTCAATCCGATTTGGACATTTTATTGTTTTGAATATTACAATCACAATGAAATCCGGTATCTAACCAGAGCCGAGCAACCGCTTCATTTTTTTTGTCCTTTTTTTATATATAAAGGTATAAACACACACCTTACAATGAAGACCTAAGTAGAATCAATTTCACTGGTGACTTTAAACCCCTTTTAAAACCTCACCACAAAGCAGAAAAATTATATCCCAATATTTATATCTTTCCCACAGATTCCTTGGTCACCTTAATTTGTTTTAGTTTGATTTCCAATAAATCCTCTCTACAAACAGAACGCCTCTGGCTTTAATCCACATGCTCTAAGTAATAATTTTTCAAATAACTTCATTTCAAAACGGTGCCCCTTTTAATGGCGGCTCAATTTAATTTCAAATGATTGCATCAAGCTCGGTCCAGCCTCATCCCAGAAGCAGAGTGAGTCAGCCATTCGTTCATCCATCCTGTGGCGTGGGGATGTGGTTGGTGGTGTGAGGAGGGCGAAGGGAAGGGGGGGGTGCAGTCTGGCTCACCCCTGACTTAAGAGTGCTGGAGAGCCTCCAAGCCCCAGCATGGGCCGCTCTTAGAAAAAAAAAAAAAAAAAAAAAAAGCAAAAGAAAAGAAAAAAGCTCATCTTCGTTGCCCTGGGATGCCATTTATTCAGGATGACATCAACATCATGGTGGATCACCACATATTACCGGCCAACCCAATCTGGCTTCGCCCACGGGGCTTCAGACTGTTTATGCTGTTGTCTGCTCTGCTGTGGGCCGACCAGGAAGCCATGAGGATCGACTCTTTTCCTCTAGCAGTTGTTCTACCATAGAAAAAGTCGCATTTCCTTCACACCCAATCACCTGGGCTTACTTGGATTGATTCACTTTTTTTTAACTTCTATCAAAGTACCTGAAAAACATTTTTTTTTATATTATTACATTATCAGTTCAGACCTCAAAGAAAACCAGAAATCCCTGAAATTGACTTTCACAAACGCCCCATTAGTGCACTTCTGTTAGGGGTTTTTGGCTAGTACTAATTATTTTGCTTGAAATGTTGCTATATGCAATAAAAAAAAAAGCCACAAAGTTGGCAACAGTGGGGTGACTGTTGTTAACTGCGAACCTATCAGTCAAACCTCTTTAAGATCGGTACATAAGATGGGCTTCACATGTAAATATCAGCTGATCACCAAGCTCCCAACGTTAAGGTGCATCCCTAATCTTAGAATCATGATTTCATTAGGCTTTAAGTAGCTACTCGAGCTAATTTGAGTCAGTCTAAATGATTTGATTTTGTTTTTTTAATAATTAAGCTAATCTCATCAAAATTTCCTATATAAATCAGAGATGCACCAGTCAGGCTTTTCTTGGCCAATGGCTAATTTCTGGCATGGTTTGAGCTCTGACTTGGATTTTTTTGTCTGGTGTGGAAAGTTTTATTTTCTGGATTTTATCACAGAGAAGAAAAAAAAATAATAATTTTTTTTTTTTTTTTTAGAAGTATGTCATCAAATAGATATCATCCAGATAAGATAAATTGTAGAGAATCTTACACAATCAAAACTATAACTCAAAAAAGAAGAAGAGATGCACCATTCAAGCCTTTATGACCGATATTGAGTTCCCGTCTTCGATGAGTCCTGAAAGCCATTTTTCAATCCATCGCAAGGTCTATAAACGCAAAAGAAAAACGCAGTGCAAGCTCTTTCGCAAAAAACGTTTTAAATCCAAGAGAAAAAAAATATGAAAGAATTACAAAATCCCTACCAAAAATGTGTCCGATTGTAAGTTGTTAGTTGGATCACTGCGACAGAGCGGCGACCTGTCCAGGGTGTACCCCGCCTGTAACGGACTGGTTCGTCCCTGTGATTTGTGTATGAACTGCACTGGTTTGTCTTTTCCAGGCCCTTGGGGATGACATTTGCTGTGTTCTTTTGGAATACAACAAATTCTTGCTCACTTGCCAAAGAAAAAAAAAAAAAAAAAAAGGTCAGGAAGGGGGAACCCCCCCTAAAGCCTTAAACCACAATGGCCGATCACTTTTAGAGGGGTTGACATTAATCACCTCTGATTATATCACAGCTGTGCGCTACTCCATTTAGAGATATTTCAGCTTCGCTCTTCCCCCTTCGGCTTCTGAAGAGGTCGTTGCCTTGACATGCTGATGGGGGGGAAAATGTTCTATGAAGACAAAATGAGAATTAAGACGCTGCCCGCTTATTCGTTTTCACACACAGAATAAGGAGAAAGATTGAAATCTCCTCCCCCACCCCAGAGGCGGCTGAAGCATCTCTCGCTTCTCACACTACTTTTGCCTATCACAGAACAATGGGAATCCGCGATGAAGGATGGAGGAGGGGAGACAAGAGGGAGAAGAGGAGGCAGGGAAAAAAAAAAAAAAAAAAAGTTTAGGGTGAAAAGGCGGACAAAATGCTCACAAAAGGAGGGAAAATGTTTTCTACGTAAGGACAAGAAACACGTTAAAGCGATTTAATTGGTTGTACCGGTTTGTATCTAACAGGTCTGCTGGGCAGTTTAGCGGCCACGCAGCCTGGCTGCCACCGCCCCACTCGAGTCACATTCACAGAAACGGAGCACCTCACCACACAAAGGCGGCATGACATCCAAAATAAAGCTTAGACACATTTCATTTTACGCGTCTAACGTACATATTCATTCAAAAAACGCAGCAACTGCAATTCAAATACTTTATACGGAGCTCAAATGTAACAGAAACGGTAATGGCGCAGACGTCTTCCAACGGTCACCAGGCAGGGCGTTAATTTTAAGCCACCGTTGTTATAATTTACGGGTATTTACTGTCACCGACTTTAGCACGCCAGCTAAAGCTAAAACAATCTGGGACTTACCGGTTAGCGTAACTGCAAGCTAGCAAAATCCTCTCCAGCTACGCCCAGTCAGTGTTAGCCAGTCCGCCGCCTCTCGAGTCAGAAAGTGGGGATGAAACTGTAAGATAGAGCTGGAGTGAGAGTAGGAAGGCACCGGGGGACGGCGAGGTCAAGTCGAACCGAGCCAACGGACAATGAACTTGTGAGTCGCGAGCGCCGTTTTCCCACAAGTGATGCGCGCAGCCTTGAAGGAAGAAAGGAGGAGAGTGACGGTTCGCTTCACTTCACTGCACACTCACTCACTCACGATACTGGAGCCGGTGAACGGAGGGATGGAACAGGCGGAGGAAAGGATGGTGCATTCGCGTGCGGCTCGGAAATGATGGCCATATTGTAGCAGATGATATATATATATATATATTTTTTTTTTTTTTTTGTCAAATACCAAATTCTATGACTCTGCAGGTTCTATATAAGTTAATTCTAGGTGGGATTCTCGTTTTACTGGAACTTCATGAATGTTGTTCACAGCGGAAACGTGTGTAGGAAAAATAAAACTTAGCTTTATTTTAATAAGCATTTTAGGAATTTCCATCCACCCATCCATTTTCTGTACACCCTTGTCCCTTAGTGGGGTCGGGAGGTATTTTAGGAATTTATAAGCATAATAATATGTTCACACTGAAAATATTATCACGATCCCATCTTTTGAATTATTCAAAGAGACATCTAAATTAACAGATTTGGGGTTTTTATCGTATAGTGGCCAGACAGGAAAGTTGGATATGAGAGGGAAGACAACACGCTGTTGCTGGCCACATAAACAAACCAATAATTTAACTGGGTTTAGTGAACAGTAAATATAAAATGGATGACAACAGCACCACGGTGGTGACAGAGTCACGCTGTGGGGTGACTGTGTTGAGGTGTCACATAATAAAACCTCAATAAAACGCCTCGAAGCTTGCGGTTGTAATAAGACAAGACTTGCAGCAATGCGCTGACTCAGCAGGGTTGACTATAAATGCATGCCACACTTCTCAGATTTTCATTTGTGAGAAGGAAAAACAAAAAACGGAAACAAAACACTTCACAAACGTGCCAGTTCGTGGCACCAAATCTTAATGTGAACTGAAACTGGAGAAGCTGAGAAGCTCAACAGGTGTGAATACTTTTTGCAAGCCACCGTTCGTGGATACAGTTGTCTCTCAAACGAATAGCACATATTAACAAGCAGATCATTTTATTTTTTGCCCTGTCAAAAAAAAAAAAAAAAATGTGTCTTTACTACGAGTCCCTGAATGGAGCATTCACCAGACAGAAAGCGGCATGTCAAAATTGAAAGAGCGAATAGAAAATACACGAGAAACTCTTTTTTTTTTCTCCACTGAAAGCAACCAATCCCCTCCAGTGTGGAGGGGGTTCGGGGGGGATTATTCAAATTAAGGATGATGTCACCTCTTTGCGAGTCACCCTACTCTCTGGTCCGAGTTTTTCCCAGTTGTCTGGTGGCCCTCCACCTCCCCCTCCAGGCCCCTGGAGCCCTTTATCTCGACTGTTCAAACTCTTTTCTTCCATTCTCCATGCCCCACTGCACACACACACACACACACGCACACCCACACGCCCACGCACACACACACACACACACACACACAAACACACGGTGAAGCAGGGTTGCGACGCATGCATCAAGTTGGCCGTATTGTCCGCTCTCAGCGCTTCTGTCGCAGCAGAACCCTGAACGCATCTCAAACCTGTTGATTTTTTTCTTCTTCTTAAATATCATATTAATGTCTTAAAACAGGACGTGTGTCTGTTTGCAAATGTCCACCGTGTGCAGCTAAAATAAAAACAAAGAAAGAGTGAGCTTTCAGACACAAAGACAGCAATGTGCAGAGTGTGCACAGATTGTTTTTTTTTTTTTTAGCCCTCTCTCCCCGTCAGAGCGCAGTAGCACATGGTGTTGAATCATCTCTGCCGAATCTTTTTGTTTCTGCAGAACGCAGCTTTTCATCGGAGACTGTCTGGGTGGGTGGGCACGCCGCCTGTCTGCCTGCCTGCCTGTCTGTCTGTCTGCTGCGCTGCATGCTCAGCCGCCTGCCGTCCCCTGTCTACATGAGCCAGGCCTTTGTGTGCTGCTCTGCTCTGGATGCGATTTTTTATTTTATTTTTTTCTTCATGTCATGCCTGTCATCCACAGTTCATTTCGCCCCAAGTGGTGTAGCAGAGTGCAAGATTAGATTGTGTGTTTCTTGTTTGAGTTCGAGGTGTGAAAAAGGAGGAAACTGCACGTGCATCTGTCTGAATATGTAAAATGCTTCGTCTGAATCGGGCTGATCTCAGACGCCTTTGCTCACACTTTGGAGGAATTCCAAAGCCGAGCATTATTTAGCGATTTACCGATTTCTTTGGTCTTTATTAAAGTTCCAGCCGACCATCGATTACCGACCTTTAAGAAACCATCGTTTCAAATGTAAACATATTCTAATTCTCAAAAAATAAATGTAAAGATTTCAGATCTCCTGTCTATGTTGAATTTTAAAGGAGGATTTTAAATCGGTATTGTGTAAAATTGACTCTTTCTTGAGCTTTACATCGTGTTATAACGTTATTACGTCATCCGAAACATACCTGGACTGTTGCTTTCATTCTTTCATGCATGTTTGAGAAATCCTTTAATCTCCCGTGGCAACCATTCAGCTGTGCAAAACGCCTGGGTGGACGTAGCCCCGCCTTCGAGGACCAAACTCCTCCTCTGAGCTGCAGCTTCCAAGCTCCTGCCTCACAGAGCAGCCCTCCCCGACTTGGTTCCTTCAGACTAGCCAGCAGCAGTTAGCAAACATGTGGAGGAAATGTCCGTCTGCTGAGCTCATTATAGGAGCTACATCTCAGTGCAACGCTGGTAGTGATGTTGTGATGACTTCCTGAAGGCGGAGTTTCAGAAATAGAAGGAGTTTCTTAAAGAGACAGGCACAGTTTCAAGGAGATAAATTACGAAGTGAAACTTCTTTTAGGTTATATTTGATATATGTAAAATTTTTATAACAATTTTGGGTAACATAATAACTTGATTGTGCTCTAATGGCACTATGTGCCTGGAAAACACAATACCGGCCCTTTAAGCATTAATGTAAGGCCTCTGATAGTTTAAGATTCCTATAACTCAGTTTGCTTGACATGATTTGCAAAATGTACATTTTTATGTATACTTTAACAAGGCACTAAATATGTCTAGCTAACCTGTTGTTCAGACTGTGCAGAGGTCAAAGGACATCCTCTGTGTGCGTGCGTGCAGGTGTGTGTGCAAGCAATGGAAGCTCAGAGGGAAGAAGGTGTGAGCTGGGCCATTCAGTGCCTGCTCGCTAGAGACTGATGGCCATATTGGCACAGGCAACCGGGAGCAACAAAGAGAGGAAGGTGGTGTTTTTTTCTCTTTTTTTTGTTGTTTTTTTCGCCACACAGGCGGTGGTTATGGCGGCAGTGGAGACAGGAAGGGGCAGGGCACTGTACCCCGGCGCTCAGTTCCCGTGTTATTTATCTCATTGTGTTTTGTTTTTTTTTATTGTTATTTTTTTCTACATTGCTCGGAGTCCAGCTGGGGAGGCCACAACACCCACGCACACGCACACGCACACACACACACGCACACACAGAAAAAACAAAAACAAAAAAAAACTGGGGCCTGGCGCTCATTCAACCCTGAAAACCTGGCCTCCAGTTTTGCTCAACACATTAGTTATTTACCCAGCAGCAGATACAGATACAGGCACGCTCTCCTTGTGTTTCATTTATTCCGGGATGAAGAGTCACATTGCACACAGGTCTGAATCTCCCGGAGACACACCCATCTCATCAGACACCCTGGATCATTACCACAAGTGGCCTCCGAGAGCACCAGGAGGCATCTGCACACGCAGCCGTTCACACTCCAATAAGTCGAGCATTATATTAGAAATCCGGTGTGGGTGTGTGTGTGTGTGTGTGTACGAATAGCGAGCTGGCTGGCGCAGGTTAGCACACGCCGGTGCAGCTGCCGCTGCTCTCTGCATGCAGCATGGATTCCCTGAAGAACCCCACGCGCCAACACCGCATGTCATTAGCATGCAGGATGCTTCCACACTCCCTGACAAGCAACGTGTGAACAAAAGAAGGCAACAAACCTCTAATTAATGGACTTTAATCATGCCCTCTGGCACTCCCTACCGCAGCATGAGGGTCAAACGATGCTCACTGACAACAATGGAGACTTTAATGTAAATATGTTTTACCCAAAGGGTGTCGTTTGTGAAGTTTATTCAGCCTGTCACAGAGACAAAATGTGGGGGTTCATTTTTCAAAGTCATATTTTCACCATGTTATTCATACATTAGTCACTATTAGAGTCCCAAACTGAATATTTGATTCACAAGCTAAATATTTAGCTTATAAACGATACATGTAGCTCTCAAATTAAATGTTTAGGTTGAAAAATGATTTTTTAAACTAAATATTTAGTTAGACAGCGAAATATTTTGTTTGACATTTTTTGTTTAGGTGGAAAAATAATTATCTTTAACTAAAATCTTAGTTAGAAAAATAAATTTGGGGCTAAATATTTAGCTTGCAAATTAAATGTTTAGCTTGGAAGCTAAATATTTTACTCAGATTTAAGCATTTAGCTTGGAGCTAAATATTTAGTTTGTAAATTAAGTATTTAGTCTGGAACTCTGGCATTTATAAATGTATGGATAACATGGAGAAAATATGACTGAAAAAATATTACTTTTCTCTATAGCAGGCTAAATAACTGTGTTACTGTGTAACTTTACAAACGCCTCATACAGGATAACCTCGCATTCCGAATCTGTTATTTTCTGCAAGAGAAAGATTTTATTATTATTATATTTTGAAGATGGCGTTAACCAGCCTTGAAAGCTGACGTCATCAGGTCAGCCCGTTACCTGTCGCTGTCAGTGCTGCTTCATCAGCTTCGGTACCTTCCTATGCTGAATAATGCATGAACATGCTGCGCTTATTGGACAGCTATACCACTCCGGCACATTAGGGAGTGACTGCCTTGACGTCTGTTCCCTCTGAACAATACCTACGTGCATTGTTTTTCTTCTTTTTCTGCTGAAGCAGCTGACCTGTACTTCCATTTACACAGTAGATTTGAAGGTCAAGCACTTTTCTGCTACATTATTTATTTTTTAATGTGGCTAATCTTTTACCAGGCCTTCTTTGGAAAATGCCTTTGGGTTTGTTTTTTTTTTTTGTTTTTTTTACCCCGCTGCTTCCTGACATTACTTTATTGCCTCTCATTTTGATTTCCTGGGTTTGGTTTGCTTGTGGTAGGAGAAAGAGCACGCTTCCGCCCTCTAGTGGTGACTAACTGTACTAACAAAGTACAAGGAACATGAGAATACAAAACTAAGAACTGGGCTACAGTTAAAATGATGGACGCAGCTTGAGGTTTAAGTGAATATTGCTGTTGTTAGGAGACCTGCGGGCGCCCCAAAATTTCACGGGTTTACACTGAGCAGACTTTTCAAATGCAGGGCTTTTTGAATCAGGCGGACCCACTAAAAACAGGAAGCGCTTCCAAATAAGGATTAGGGCATGATGTTAGTTAGGTTTTAACTACAAATCTAGTAATGTTCTTCTTCTTCTTTTTTTTTTTTTTACCATGAACTTGTTTTCCCGGAGCTTCCACTCACCGTGCGGACTGAAACAGGGATGTTGACGCAGAGCAGCAACTCCTTCAACCGACGGCAAAAACGTCGCGGTTTTTAATTTCGGGTTAATCCCCCAAATTTAAAGCCGCTGTTGTCTGTAATATAAAAAGAGGCGCTGTCACCATGAGCTCAAAACTAAAGCAGGAACGGTGTAATGCTGACAGAATTTAATGTTTTGAATTACAATTATAGTTTTGTCGAAAGTAGTCATTAGCCACTGATGCGAGTTACAGGCAGACTGGTTTACTTCGTCTCCTAGCTACTGCTCTCAGAGAACATTTCTCCAGACGTCCTCCTCCTCACTTGCTTTTTAAAATCTTTGCCTCATGAATTGATATTAAAGGCGGATACTTAACTATTCCTACTTCTGTCGTACGTGCCCAATGTGTTTTGCATTAAGGCCTAAAACAGCAGGACGTGTGATCCTGTTTCAACTGTCAGCTCTTACTTCTGCTTTGTGTTTATTTTTTATTTTTTTCAGACATATAAAAATATGAGCAAAAATATGAGTTCTATGCTTTGAACATAAAACATTTACAGATTGCAAAAATAAATAACAGCCTCTTTAATTCTTCCCGAATTCTATGTGGTAAATGTAATGGTTTCCACATAATCCAATATGGCCGCCATGAGTTTAAAGTGATCAAAACGGGAATAAGTTTTTGTTACACTTCTGCTAGATTACTACTTAATCTTTTTATCACACCAAAATAGATGTGCAGCCCCTATTTGTGAAAATGTTCCTGTTTGGATTGACAAAATACTGTGTTGTTAGCTTGTATTGCTAATTAGTACTTATTCGCAGAGGGGGGCACCAAAACAATGGCATGAAAATTATTTCTATGGTCAAAATCTTCTGTACGCAATGAAGGTTTGTGCATGTGTTAATGACGTGATCTGTAGCAGCGGGACGACTACAATGTGTCTGCATATACCTCAGAAAGTACAAAGTTGCGCCCCTGATGCTAATAGTAGTTAGCATAAACACTACAGCTAATTTGTGGCGTATTCAGCCTTATAAGTAGCTGATGCCTAAACTTATGATGGTGCCACCAATATAAGAACAATCTCTCCATCTTTTAAGCTCTGAAACTCGCCTAACATTGAGGTTAAAGCTCTATAATAATAGCTCTTTCAAAAATATGTGGAATTGTCATTGAAACGGTAAATAAAAGGCAAACAGCAGCAATCCACATCCTTTTTTTGATTTATTTAACTGAAACGTGCACTCATCATTAATACAGCATCAGTACAGAACACTGAGTTGTAAAACGCTCCATGCTAAATGCTTCCCTTTTTGCTATTGTCTCTTCTGAAATTGAGGTAAAAATGAAAAAGGCAGAAGTACACGCTAACAAACACAGTGAGGAATGGCTGCCAACATTAAACCACAGCAACGCCTTCCTATAACTAAACAGACTGGCTGATACATTACATTTACAATGCTTTGCTCTGTTGTTCATTGCTATGATGCGCCACTGTCAAATTAAGTAAAGTTTTACAATACTATTTCTGAGCAAATAAATAAACTACAATCGTTACGTTTGTGATTGTAAAAAGAGTTTATGTATTTAAATTGAAGTGCAAAAAATGCAATAAAAACCACAAATGGCAGAAAAGAAGTAAAAAAAAAAATCCTGGAATCATCAGTACACTTTCAAAAGTTTCCATAAACAATGTTTTTAAAGGAGTGCATTTCATATACAGGTGAAATAAGTAGCTATCACACTTTCTCAAGTTAACTATAAAACAACAAACAGAATAATCAAAACTGCCTACATTAAATCTCAGCATGGAAAAAGTATAAATTTGAACACAAACTAAGTTGAGAGTCAACATTTTTCTCTAAAAGTGCAACAAAATGAGCAAAAGCAGAGAATAAGACTAAGAGTGCAAAATTTCACAGAGTCAACACATTTTTAATGCTAGCTTATGTTAGCAAAGGTTTAACGCTATGAGATCGCAAGCTAGCTTAAATTAATTTCTTTTATATGTTACAGAATAATAAAGATCAATTTTAAAAGTGCTGCAATAGAATTTCCCTTTTGTAGGTTTAATCTACAACTTCTTATTTTAAATAGGGTCGAAATCAAGTGCAAACAGCTTCAGGTCTTCTTACTCATAAACATAAAATAATCTATAAAACTTCCACAAACATTCACCCAAAACAAAGATCTGTCCAAAACTGAGTTAAGACAGTAACATGTTTTCTGTCCCTTCAAAGTGACAAAGTATCATAAAATTTACAAAAAAAGAAGAGAATAAAATAATCACTCCAAAGTTACTAACATGCCAACTGCTAGCTAATGTTTGCCAAGGTTGATGCTGAGAGCAAACTAGCTTAAAATAAAAGCTTCTATGTTACTGAGTACTAGAATTGCTCACGTTTGATATTCAACGTCTCACTGATTGAGGTTGTGCACAGTGGAAATATTGTGAACAACCTCACAATAATTAAAAATAACCTAATATTTTTTAATTAAAAAACAAATAAACAACCATTTGCCTTTTTCAAAATATAGCCTGGTGAGCTAACTAATAGCAACCAGGCGTAACAGGCAAGAATGCCTCAGGGCGTGTCGCTGTGTACGGTGTTTCTCTTTGCTCTTTTATCACCAGTACGCAAACCGGCTTTTATTAATGAACCAAGTAAAAAGTTGCCCTGATTCCACTTGATGAACCGCATTCCCAGTCTTAAGCAATGGATTTTTGTTTCCTGGTGCTACGGGTCTGGCAATCTAAGGCCTGAAAGACCGAGCGAAAGGCAGCAGAGTATTCATACAGTACAAAAACGGAGGCAGGTTAATTGGACTTGCGACTGTGCCGAACAAATTTAAATGCAAAACTGAAACGCTGGCACCAAAGGACAAAAGAGGCCCCAGGTCAGCCGGCTGGCTCCGCCAGCCTCCAGCGTCCCTGCTGAGCGTCTGGAGAAAGGAGTGCAGCTGTCAGCGGAGAGGCAATGTGGGTCTTTGAAGATTACAAAAAAAAAAAAAAAAGTAATAGTCTTTTGCTTTTTGACGCAGATGTCACTTACTCCTCTTTTTTTATGTGTGTGTGTGTGTGTGTGTGTGTCCATTTCATCCTCCTCCTCACCATTCACAGCAGCAGAGGAAGGAGCATGACGAGCCGTCCAGCCCGCGGAACTTGCCGGAACTGGGCGTGTCTGTGCACTGCGCGATGAAGGCGTGCAGGTCCGTCTCCGGAACCTGCTCCCTCGTTTGGGCCTGTGGGGAAGAAAAGGAGGCTGAAGGTGTAAAAAGAAAAACCCCAACGTCTCTATTGATCAGCCGCGGGTGTGGCTCAAGCCAAAGCCGTGGGTACCGTGATGGTGTCGTAGGCTCCGGTGATGAGCGCGATGAAGAGCGACAGCACCATGTAGATGAACAGGGAGATGAAGGTGTAGAGGTAGACCTGGCTGAAGACCCACACCAGCGTGCCGCTCTGCTCCATCTCGGCGAACGTCACGAACATGTCGTCCCCGTTGATGAGGGAGAAGAGGCACTCCGACACCGTGGACAGGGAGCGAAACTGCACACACACACACACACACAGTCCACCGGCAATCCACCGTCAACGGCAACTTTCAGCAGATTTTACAAACCGACAACCTGGAAGCACGAAACGGAAACTCTAACGCGGAAGGGGCACAACTACGATAAGGCGATACGGACTTAAGAGTTGTATCACGATATTTTGTAGTGCTTTTGTGATAACAATAAAAACTGTGAATTAAAATCCCCCCCACTGTGTATCATTTATTTATTTTTGGTAACTGCATGGTGCAGAATTCACAGAGCCATAAAAGCCGCTCATGGAAAAACATTCCCATTTGAAATGAGCTTCTTTAGGAAGAAAAGTCTGATTTATATCCCTTATCTGCATACAGAGACTAGATTTAATCTTATTTTAATATTCACTGATATTTATTGATGCTCTCATGCAAAAAAAAAGAAAAAAAGAAAACAAAACTGGAGAAAATAGCAAAAATGACATTTTGTCCGTTTTTTTTACATTAAGTGAATTTTTTGCGACGACAATAACATCGAAAATCTTATCACGACCAGACTTTTATTTTTTGTTTTTTAACGATACAATAAAGACAGTACACTAACAATGAAATGTTCAATAGTTTCCGCCTGCTGGCCTGCTGCAAAAGAAAAAAAAAACAAAAACGAACGCGTCAAACGACAATAACGAATTGATATTTACTATCAAAATATTCTTGGGATGAACTAGTGACTGCAGAGTGTGAGCTGCGTACCTTGGTGTGGTAGGGGCCCAGGACAATCCATCCACAGAAGCAGTATCCTAAATAAATCACGGCCACACAGCAGCAGAAGCGGATGACGTTAGGAAAAGCAGCCCTAAGAGTCACAATCAGGATCTGTGCGAAGAGAGACGTCAACTTAACAAACATCCGACAGGCAGAAAAGATGCGACATGCTGCTCTTGTAGAAGAAAGCGTCCGGTTACATTGTACTTCTGGAAGAAACTGAAGTAGCGGATGACTCCCACCCACACCAGCAGAGTGGACGTTCCCAGCAGGATCCCACAGACGTCGTACGACGACAGAGTCTGCGATGCGACACACCGCGGTTAGTCAGGACGTAAGTACGGATGTCATTCGGTATGGAAGGATTTCGACTGTAGCAAAATGTGATTTTTTTATCTTATTTATTTATTTTTTTACACATCATGCGCAGTGTGGAAAGTGATCCGTTCAGGATTCCTTTACGATGTCCAGACTCAAAATTCAGGATTTCTCTGCATTTTGTAGCCGTTTTGCGAGTAGAAAGAGAAATTTAGAAATATTTAAAAAGAGAAGTATTTTAAAAAGAAGGAATCGGGAAGATCTAATAAAGAAATATTTACAAACAAAGATTTAGAAAGAGATTTAGAAAGAAAGATTCGGAAACATCTAAAAAATAAATATTTAGAAAGATTCAGAAGGAAAGATTTAAAAAGAAAGGTTTTACAAAGAAAGATTTAGAAGGAAAGAGATTTAAAAAAAGATTTAGCAGTGAAAATTTAGAGAGAAAGAGAAAGAGAGAGATAAAGAAAGACAGGAAGAAAAGAAGAAGTAGTAAGAAACAATGAAGGCAGGAGAGAAAGACAGATCATATTTTTCCACACAAATGGACACACGGCAGGAACCCCGAGCGTTCCTGACGGCGCGCTGAACCCACCTTGGACTCTATCCCTATCTTGATGAAGCTGCCAACGATGGTAAACATGTCGCTGACGATGAGCAGGATGTACCAGCCGTTGATGAACTCCATCCTGTCCTCCCAGCTGACCGTGCGCGCCAGTTTGTGCTTGAAAAACTGAACATATTCCTGTTTCGGGAGACGGAAAAACGATCAGGACTCCAAACATCCCAGTAAGATATGAAGGCAGATATCGATGTCACAGTTGAGCATCAGCTGTTTGTGCTCGTCTTCAAGCGACAGCAACAACAGCAGCTATCTATTTACATTCCATTTACACGTTTTTCAAATGATCTAAAGCTTCATCTATCCGCTGCACATAGTGCCAGTTTATAGCACAATCAAGTCTCTATGTTACTGTCAGTTGTTAGGAAAATGCTACACATGTCAGGTATGACTTGAAAGAAATTTGACTTCGTAATTTAGTGCCTTGAAATTGCGTCTCTGTCTCTTTAAGAAGCTCCTGCTCTTTCTGAAACTCCGCCTCACAACATGGCTTAACGACGTCTACCAGCGTTCCACTGAGAAGTGGCTCTTATAATGAGCTCAGCCAATGCACAGTTCCACCAGGTGTTTGCTAATTGCTGCTGGCTAGTCTGAAGGAGCCGAGTGGGGGACAAAGGACAGTAGAGGAGAGTTGTTTCCGTTTCCTACGCGTTGAAGGAGGATTCCTCTGAGGACGGAGCGGCCGCAGAGCAGCAGTGACAGCAGGCAGACGATCGCCACCACCACGTCGAAGAACTCTCTGGCGTAGCTCTCCGCTGATCGCGGGAGGAGAGGAATGAGTCGAATTAAAGCCCTTTTATTGAAATTTTGGAAAAAGTTTCAACTGTGACTCACCGTGTCCGGACACTTTTGTGTCTTTACACTCCTTTATGGAGGCCTGGTTCTGGAGGAGGATCTTGATTTTGCCGCTGTGAGCTTTGTTGTCGAAGACGATCTGGGAGCACAGTGACAACCGGGTGAGTCTAACAGGAAACGCTTCGCTCATTAGCAGGTCGCAGCTCTTCCTGGCTGGACCAAATGTTCCCGTCACATTTCTCTCTGTTCAGCCGAGACTTTTGGGAACTTCAACTTCAGCTTAAACATCTTTATCAGGGGAACACTGGTAAACACACACTGCAAAAACACTAAATGTTACCATCACTGTTCTAGTTTCTAGTCTAAACATCTCAGCACACTAGAAATAAGGCAAAATTAACTTACAAGTAACATTTTCGCTTATAGTATTTTACATGTAACATTGGAAAAAATGTTTTGTTATAAGTGACATAATCTACAAGTGTAACTAGAAATTTTTAGTCAATATGAAGGAATCGTTGCCTTAAATAAGTAGTCAATACCTTACTGAAAAGTTACTTGTAAGTTAGTTTTGTTTTATTTCAAGTGTCCATCTGCATTAAAGTCTGCAGAAATCTGATATTAAAGTCTTATTCTGAACTTTTTTTCCTCAGAATTTTGAGAGGAAACCAAGCTTAGTGGCACTAATCTTCTTCCGTAGACGTCAAGCATCAGCGCCGGTGTGGTTTAGTTCATCAGCCAGCAGGCTTTTAGCAACATGGCAGCTGCTAAGAAGCTTTACAAACTAAGCTTTTTCTCTCTCCAGCTGCTTTTCTGAAGATTTTTCTGCAAGATTTCCTTCCGCATAAGATCGAAATAAACTTGAATAAAATAACGAATAAAGCAAGACAAAACAAGAAAATGTTTCATAATTAATCGTTTCAGGGTTTAAGCAGCTGAAAAGAAACAACGAAGCTCACCGTGATGGCGAAGGTGTAGCAGTCGGGGATTTCGTTATTGATTATCGTCTGAATGTTGATGGCCTTCAGCTGGAAGTCAACCGTGACATTGATCAGCCTGAAGGGGAAACGAGCAGAGCGCTGAGGAGAAGCACGTCTCTTCTGTTTTAATCACAAGACAAAATCAACTTCGGTACATTAAAAAGGCAGTTTTCAAATGATTATGTTATGTAGTAAGAGAAAAATGCAATCTGAACCAACCTGGCCTCTAAGGTCAAAGGTTATCAGAGAAGAAAAAGGAAAGAAAATGGAGGTTCTGGAGTGACTTTGTCAAAAATCTGGTTCAATATGTTTTTTTTTTCCAAAGAAATAAAAACATAATTTGGAAACAGCCTTTTGTATTTACTCAGGTTATCTCTGACGTAAAATATCGGTTTGATGATCTGAAACATCAAAGTGTGACAAAAAAAAAAGCAAATAAATCTGTAAGGACGGAAACGCTGATATTTCCTAAGAGGTGGACAATCAGAGCTCCACAGGGAAATTATAATGTTATAGGGGGAAAAAAAACAAAAAAAACATCATCTAACTTGTAAAACTGGAGGGTGAAATTCTTGTAGTCGCCGTTACTCGTCACAGGACCGTCGGCGGTCGGATCGAGGCCGATGCAATCTGGAAAACGACATCAGAAAATAGCAGTGAAAGAACCGAAAACAGCCGAATGAGGAAGTCCCATTTCAGAGCCACACGAGCGTCAGGTTTTTTTCCACATCACATGAAGCCAACATAAAATTTCTGCACTTCCCTAAAGCTTTTGAGTGCACAGATGGAGCCAGACTTTTATTTCCATTTGCCTTGCTATTTTAATCACCAAACCTTGGTCTGGCAATCGCTGCAGAATCAGCAGATGTGTGCAAATAGCGCCATTCCCAAGAAGACACCTGGTTTGTTGCAAACCTGTGGAAAACAACCGTGTTCATGTGTTTGCGCCAAGAGCACAAACACAAGTCTTGTAAAAGTAGGGCAGAGCTGCAGAGCGTCATGTGACACGGAGAAAAGATTTCCACAAGCGCCATGGAAATATTGATTTGGTGTCAACTGCAGAAATGGAGAATGAGGTTTTGTTGCATCCACGCAGCTTGTCCTGCTTTATGTGCTGTAATTTTTTGCAAATGAATGAGAAATGTTGCACTTTGCATGAACTCTAATGTGTAATTTGACCCTTTGAGGAGATCTTTTATGAAACGGTTGAGGACTATAAAGCAGCTAATTTGAGATTAGCAATCTGGTTTTTGGATCAGAGGGTTAGGATTAGGGTTAGAGGTTATCAGGCAATCGGATTGGGGTCAAAATGATCCGGTCTTGGACCAGTCTAACTTTTTTTGGGGTTAGGATTAACCTTTAATAAAACCGTAAAGAGGATAAATAAGAAATCTTGCACTTTGCATGCACTCGATGACTTACAAAGCAATAAAGAACTATAAGGAAGGTAATTTGGGATTAGCAATCTGGTTTTGGGAACTGATGTTATATGCAATCGGCTTGGGGGTAAAATTATCTGCTCTTAGACTAGTCTTTAAAACTTTTTTGGTTTAGGATTATTATTTTATTTATTTTTTTTTAAAAAGGCTAAATGAGAAACTTTAAACATTGAATGCATTCAGATGTGTAATTTCTTTCTCTACAGAGAAAGCAGTCAAGGACTGTAAGGTAGCCAATTTTGGAATAGCAGTCTGGTTTTGGGGTGAAAATTATCTGGTCTTGGATCAGTATTTGATTTTTTTCTGGTCTAGGATTAGCCTTTTTTTTTTTTCCTTTTTTTTTTTTAAGGCTAGATAAGAAATTTTGCACTTTCTAATGTGTAATTTCACCCTCTGCAGAGACGTTTCACAAAACAGTCAAGAACTATAAGGCGGCTACTGTTTACGTCTTAGGATTAGCAATCTGCTTTTGGGACCAGAGGTTATCAGGCAATCGGCTGGGGATCTAAACTGCCTGGCCTCCAACCGGCCTTTGAAATTATTTTGAGCTTGGACTAGCCTTTTTCTTTTATTATTTTCAATACTGCTGCCTACAAAAAGAGAAAACTGCTCCCACCTGCAACGACATGGGGGTCGATGTCAAACGTGTCGTTGACGGGATCGATGGTGCCCGTCTTGAAGTACCTCTGGCAGAGGGAGAGGGCGCTGCCATTCACGCCCACGCCCTCCACGTACGCATACCGGCCCAGTGCGATCTGAGGCAGAGCCATGTACTATCAACAGAGAAGAAAAACGGAAAAGCGCAGCAGATTGTAACACCAGCAATCTGACGCCGAACCTGTA
The DNA here is from genome assembly GCA_903067095.1 of Girardinus metallicus. Taxonomy (NCBI): domain Eukaryota; kingdom Metazoa; phylum Chordata; class Actinopteri; order Cyprinodontiformes; family Poeciliidae; genus Girardinus; species Girardinus metallicus. Next base: position 16,280 of record CAEGAE010054749.1, on the reverse strand, counting down.
TTCAGTTTTTAAAAGTATTCACACCCCAAGGGCCCTCAGAAGTTTGTCAGGTTGGACATTCTGGTGCACTAACCTCTAGATCTAAACATTGTAGATCGCAACTGCAAAGTGTAATATTTAGATTAGTGGCGGAAAGGAAAAACTAAAAGCACCGGGCTGAAAACTTCTCCAGATGTGCCGGTAGATTCCAAAACCCAAAAGATTTGCAGATCTCAGTAAAGGAAAAGATTGTCCTAGACAGACTCTAACACACTTTTATTCCGAAAACATTTCTAAAACAAAGCATCATTTTCTACGCACAGCTTTGTGTTGGTTTATCTGATAAAAACCTCAACAAAAATCATTGACGTTTGAGGCGTCAATACTTTTGAAAGGCACTTGGGAGCATCCGGGCCACCTGCTCTACGACGAAGCCGATGCGGCTGTACAGCTCCGACTGCGTGTGGACAGCCTGGGGACGGTTGTCCTGGTAACCCTTCAGGAACAGGTGCTTGAACGCCGCCGTGTTTTCCTCCTTGAAAGTCACGACCATCTGGTTGCTCAGACCGAACAGCACCAACTGGGAGGCGGAGGCGAAGGGAAGACACCGTTAGCTACGACAGACTGGAGAGAGATTACGCAGCGACGCCACCGAACGGCCCACCTGAGGACTGGGGGCGCACCGACTGCATTTTCCTGGCTGATCACCGATGTTTTGAAAACCCTGACTTTGGCCAAAAACCAATCTTTTTAGTCTGAAAAATCGCTAAACATAGCGACAAATTGGCAAAAGTGGGGTGACTATTGATTTGTGGAGGTAGATGGGATCGGTTTCACATGGCCGATCTCCCAAATTTAGGGAAATCGGGGCCGATTCATCGGTGCGCCCCTACTGCTCACCACATGGTGCTTCCGTGGGTCACCACTGCGTCTACCTGAACGGTCACGATGATGATCTTTAGCAGCTGCAGCCCCAGTTTGAAAGGCTTGCGCCCCTTGGCGTGGTACTTGTCACAAGGACTCATGAAGAAGTACTTGAGTTTCCTCCTCAGATCCTCTTCCTCCTCGTCTTCATCCCGTGGCTGGCCGCGGAACTGGGAGTCCGCCAGACCAGCGCATCCGAGCACATCCTGGGATCCGTAGCCGGACTTGGAGGAAAGCAGTCTCTGCTTTTCTAAGGAAAACGAAAGAAGAATTGAAGAATTTTAAGGTATTACGTTGAGTAAGCAGAACAGACCCTTAGAATGCTGCTGCCACCACCGTGCCTCAAAGTTCCTACAGTGTGCTTTAGCTTTGAACTCCTCCAAACATATGGCAAAATAACTCAGTCTTTGTCTTATTAGACCCTAATGTGTTTCTTAATAAGACGTGCTTCCAGAAGAATGGCAGAAAATACTCTAGAAAAGGTGGAGAGTCTGTAGAAACATAGCAAGTAGACTGGAGGATGTGACATGGGCGGTTCTAGACAATGGCCAACAGGGACCAGGGCCCCTGTAGAACTGGCTCTTTGGCTCACTTAATATATTAAACAATTTTTTATTTATTTTTTTGCTTTGTTTTTTCTTTTTAGCCTCCATTAAAAAACAAACAAAACTGGCCTACGTGTTTTCATACCTGTAGGAAAATATGTTTCCACTCAGAATATAAAATACTCTGTTGCTTTCTGATCGCATAAAACTTAGAAAAAGTGAAAGGGTGTGAACACTTTCAGATGCCGCGGATAGACGTGTACTATGCACACACACATAAACAGAATATTGGAATAAAAGAAAAACCCCTGTATAACCACGGAAAGGACACCTGATCATGGCGAAACACTATGACGTAGATCCACGCTCCACACTTCTCTGTTAAATCTGCAGAATGTCCCTTTAAGCTTTCATCCACCTGTACAGGCTGTACAGTATAGATCAAGCTAAAACACAAACAAAGCACTCTGCCGAACAAAAAGGTGGAATAAAAACTACAAGCTTTTTTTTTTATTATTTTTAATTTTTTGCTGCTGCCAATCAGCAGAGAAACAATCATGAATAAAGGCTGAGAGGGAAGCGGGACCGACCTGCGGGGCTGTGCGGGACGCAGGTGTAGCCCGAAGACGCCATGGCGCTGACGGAGGCGACAGGACACTCAGTACCAGCGGAGAGGCGGCGAACAGGACGGATCCATCTCCTCAGATCGGGTTTGATTTCACCGCAAACTGAGGATGCTCGGTGGCGCAGTGCTAAGGTAAACACCGCCGCAGCTTCCGGATAGTCACCTGACCACAGCTACGTCACAGAGGAAAACAAGAGCTGGACGAAGGATCAGACGCAGGTATAATAAATACTGAGATCATGGCTCTTTATTGTTTACGTGTTGATAAATGTGTTTATTCAGCCTAACAATATATTATTATTATTATTATGCTGTAAGCAGATATAATGAACAGATACTTTGTTGTTCTATCTGCAACAGCATATTAGATTATTTCAGTTTTCTGGTTAAAAAAAAAAGAAAAAAAAAAAAGGATATTTCTGAGCTTCAAAAGTCAAAAATTTAAAGAAAAACAAAATCTGAAATTTTGAGAGTAAGCTCAGGAATTACAGTACTAGGAAAAAATAGAAAAATTTTGAAAATGTCCCGAGTTTTCTAAGTTAAAAAGTTTTGAGTTTCAAAATGTCGAAACTCAGAATTTTGATGAAAAATATTTCTGGACTCAGGTCAATTTATAAAAGTGAACAAGAAGAAACTAAAACAAGCATATTACCATTTATTTTCCATGCCAAATTATAACATAACCAGAAAAGCGGATAGATTCAGATTTTTCTTTTTTTTACTCCAAAAGACTGCAGCACATAAAAAAGTTTAATTTGTTGCAGTTCCTCTAAAGCCCTTTCTTGGGCTGAAGACACGATCTTTTTACCCTGTCCAGCGGGGTTGCACTGATACTGTCTGCGCTTTTGTGTCTTTTTTTATGCGAGTGGTTCTGGGAACTGACAGTCTGACGGGACAAACCAGTATATGTCTCTTAACTTACATGTAATACTTTTACTTCATGCACTTTTTGAGTAAAACTTACTTGTTTTTTTAATGTTGCAGTTTTAAACTACAAATATTGTGAGTTCTTAATTTGTTTTAATGTATTTACTGATTTGCAAAAAAAAAAAGCTATCCACTGATGCTGGTCGATCAATTGACAGCTGGTTCCAAACACTGATTGAGATTACATATGAAGTAGTAAGATATCTGCAATGCATGATGTGGGGAGCATAAAAAAACAAGAAAAAAAGTATTTACAACACATTATTAAAATTTGATGTCTGGCTTAAAAAAAAAATCAAGTAAAATATTCATTGTAGTATTTATTTTATGCTTAATAAGACTCAGAATGCAAACAAACAACCCCACATGCCAATAAGTACAACACACTCATGATCCACAAAACGCTTCTTTTCGTCTCTTCACATCACATCAGTTAATGAGCTTTGGACCTCTGTACACCAGGAGCAGAGTATTTCCTGGATCAGAACCGTTGCCGCTCTGTTTTGTAAGTCTTCATCTGCCGTCCAGGGCCTTGTCCCTGGCTATGACTGACTCGTTAAACTTTATCATCAGCGTGGTGCCCTTGTGCCAGTGAGCGGTGACCTTGGCGGGGAAGCCGCTGTGCGTGAGGATGGCCTCCACCACGCCGGCCGTGAAGGCCGCACAGTTCAAGCTGCTGTTCTCTTTGGGCACAGAGATGTACGCGTTGATGAGCGGGTCCTTCTCTATGATGTAATAGGTCTTGTCATCGTCGTTGGCCTGCTCCAGCTTGTCGGCCTCCTTACCAAATAAGGACTTCCACACGTTAACCTGAAGGGGACAGAGAAATCGGATTTATTCTTATAGAGACCGACAAACTAGGGCGGGTTGATGTGACTTAAAAAAACAACAACAAAGAAACAAAAAAAAAACAAAAAAACTGCGTCTCACACTAGACTCACTTTTTAGTTGATAATTACAAATGGCAGAAAATATTTTCAAAATGCAGCTTTGATTTTTGTCAAGAATCTTTAAGTTTAATTCGGACAATACAGTCATAAAATTAGCAAAAAGAGACATTTACAAGAAAAAAACATTTAAAAAATTACGAGAAAAAAAAGTCGTTACGATGAGAAAAAGCTTAGTTATCAGGATTTGTCTGTGTAGTTCTTCCTTCAAAATGGACTCAGTTGTTTGTATGATTGTTTGGTCCTGTGACTGATAATTTGATGCCAGTGTGTTAAAAGATTAAGTATTAAAAATATAACTTTTACCAAAGTATAACTTCACAGACACTCAGCATTCGCCATTTTAATCTTTGGTTAATTTTCTCATAAATATTTTCACATTACTACTTTATACTTCAACAATTGCAACTGTATTCTTCTAATATTATGACTTCTTTCTCTGAATAAAAAAAAAAAAAGAAGGAAATTATAGCCTGTTCCTAATATTTTGTGGTAATATAGTTGGCATGAATTCAAAGTCCAAATAAACAGAAGTTTTAAAACATGGCTGTCAAACAAGATGGCAGCTCTGAGCGTGCTGACATCACTGAGAACACAAGAAGTGCATTGGTGGAAATAAAAAAAATAAATAAAAAAATCCACATTTTTAAAAAATTGAATCTTCAAAAACCATAAAAAATCTAATTTATCACCCTGCCTGCGACTAATTCAATCCAAACAGACGTTTAAAAAAGCAGCTGACCTTGATGAAGAGCAGCATGTTCAGCACTTTGGTCTCCCTCTTCCCGTTCTTCTCCCTCAGCACCAGCACGTCCAGCATGCTGGCCCCCACGCTCTGACCCATCTCGGCGAGGCGCGTCTGCAGCTCTGTCACCGAGTACACGCGGCTCTGACAGTACTGGACCATCTCCGAGAACAGCAAGGCGAAGGCGCTCAGGCTTACTTCTGTCTTGGGCCGGCTCAGCGGTCGCTCCAGAATGGTGGACTTTCCCCGAGTGAACCGCGTGTCCATTTCCTGCTGGAGAATGGCGGCATCTTTTAGCCGCCGAGCAATGACAGCGACCAACTGAGGTGCATCGCACGTCAAAACTTAACAGCTGACATGTTTTTGCTAGGCTACTGAACATTATAGTCAAACGTTTCTATTTTGATCTTCCACTGTCATCTACAGAAATTCTCACTAACTCGGCTGTCTTCAGTCAGAGGCTTTTTTTCAGATTCACTGTAACACAGACTGCTACAGGAGATCATTTCTGCCCACTACCATGAGAATCTACAGCAACTCTCTGAAGAATCTTGATTAATACGAGTTAAAACGACATTTACTTTCCCTTTTAGATCAATAAGTAGTTTTGAATTTAATAAATTATTGAAGCTCTTCACGTAGCAGCGCGAGCCAAGTTGCCTGCTGTTAAACTCAGTAGACAACTTTTAAATTTTAACTTTGTTCTATATCAACAATAATGACCGAGTAGAATTTAGAGCTGGAAAAGGCAGGTTAATTTTATTTTTTGTCCTGCTACGTAAATCCCAAGAATTCAAACAGGATGTTGGTTCATTTGTACCCTGGCTGTAGGAATAAGAAACAGCATTTTCACAGTGGAAAAAGCATCAATCACCACAAATATGGCAACTTTAGGGTTTCAGTTGTACGTTAGACGCGAAATAACCTAAAATGATAAAATGCGACTCGACTTAAATCTGTGGTTTAACCTAAATCTAACCGCTGCTCAGTGCTAGATATTAGCAGCTTAGCTACTAGCAATAGCCCAATAACGCCTCTAACTATAAATATATCCGATAGGTAAAACAATACATTCCTCGAAAAATGTGTAATACATCATTAGCTTTCAAAACTGCTAAGTGTAAATAATGTTTTAAGGAGATAAACGCACCTTACTGGAGCTAAAACAGCTACTTTGAAGCGAGTCTTCCCGTTTTCTTCTTCTTCTTCCTGTTGTCGTGACGTATTAGAGTTTAACTGTATTCCGCCACCTAGTGTGCGGGAGCCAAACGATTTGATGCGCTTTATTTTTATTGATCAGAGGTTTATTTTGCATTAGCCAAAATCTATCCTCCAGTAGACTTAGTGCATTACCTGAACGTCCTTTCACACAAGTGAATGTAAAAAGTCGTCATCCAAGAAACTACTGAAGTAAGAGTATTAATGTATTTGGTACAGAGATTAAGTGTTAATTAACATTAATTTAAAATTACGTAAATTCAGACATGCAATAATTTAAAGTTATATGCATATTCTGTTGTTTTAAAGCTAAGCTAAAATAATATAAAATATATAAATAATATAATAAAATAAATTCAGGCAGGGGAAACATTTCCAAATATATTTTTCCAACATAAAGCTAATGAAACCAATGCTTAAAATAGGCGTTATATAAATGTTACAACTGGGTTAAGTATGAACACGTCACCTCTAAATGATCCAACAAGCTCAGCAGATAGAAAATAGCATCAGAACACAAACAAGAGGTCTCACTCTAACATTAACTTCACGTGTGTGTTTGTGTCTATGTTTGTTCTTCATTCAGAAGTTAGTAAGAGTGGGTAGAGAATGCAGAAATTTTACTCAAGTAAAAGTAGTGGTAGCGTCATATTACTCATGCAAAAGTAAAAAGTAGGATGTAGTAAAAATACACCTAGAAGTACTTTTTTAAAGTGACTCAAGTATGTAACTGAGTAAATGTAATTAGCACCCACTTCTGTATATAATTATCAGATGTTTTTAAAAAAACATATTGGTTGTAGATATTTGATTGATTGGTGTGAAAATATAGGAGATTTTTATAAATAATAAAATAGCACTGATCCTGAAGACATTTGAATAAAAACTCTTAAATATATTTATTAAGTTTTTTTTTTTGTTTTTATATATTACTCAAGTAAAAGTAAAACAGTTTGGGTTTTTTGGTTTTTTTTTTAAAAACAAACCCCAAAAATCTTAAAGATGTGGCATGTATTTCCATTCAGCCCTATTTTTCCATTTGTGGCCTCTCTGCCAGCTTTGCACGTTTGATTCATGTCTGGACTTTGACTGAGCCCTTTAATCATCTCAGTTGTATCCCAGCCATCCTATTGTAGCTGTATTTAGCTAGCATACAGTTTAGGATTGTTGTCCTGCTGGAAGATGAACTCTTTCCCAAGCATGACGCTGCCACCGCCATGCTTTACATGTAGGCCAATTTTTATCTTCGCTTCTTTTAAAATGTACAAATTTCCTTATATGGCCTGTAGCAGACTAACTTCTTGTAGCTTAGCAAGGGGATTTCTTTCTCCAGATTTTTATTGAATTTGCTTTTTTTTTAAATCCAGTTTACAATCATTTGTGTTGGTTAATCACGTAAAATACCAATAAAACTTCCTTACATGTTTATGCTTTCAGCTTATTCTCATAAACGTCACTTTGTTCGTGTCGTGACGTTCACGTTGTTACAGGTTACGGTAAACGGCCATCTGTCTGTCTGTCTGCAGCGGACTTTACATGTCAACCAGGCAACGTCGCACTTCCCTTTCTCCTCCTCAAGTTAACAATCCACGCGGAACTTCTGGGGTTTCTGCACATTCACTGATGTTACAGTGCTGCGGAGGGAACATCTGATTAGTGGGCACATAAAAATCAGCCATAACACCGGAACACGTGACTTATGATTTTTGGAACTTCCTCAGTTTTGCAGGCAACCTTTGCATTTCCCCCCCAACCCCAACGACTATTATCAACAAAACCAAACACTATTGCCTCAGAGAGGAGCGGCCCTAATTTATACGACACAGGCTGAGATTTATTACAGAAATGGCACATTTCTCAATGTCCATGTCCGTCGTGACAGACGCTGGACGTTGCGAGGACACAACTATGTGTTTTCCTCACCGCTCAGTTGAGAACAATGCCCATGGCTCAATTCACAGGTGACCGTTTCCCATAATGCTTATAAGTGCGGACACGGGTTGATTTTAAAGCAAACACAGTCCATCCAGAGTGCGCGCGAGGCTGTTGCATAACCACACTGCGCGTGCGGGTCATCTATAAATGAGAGAGAAACAACAAAGGTGTGCACATTTGGAGCCTGGACCTCAAAGTGCGCACAGCTCAAGATGGATAAAGGCTGGTGGAAACTAACCCTAGCTCTTCTGGTACTGCTGGTCAGCACGTATGCAGAAGGTAAACATATCTGTTTCTTCTCACTTTTTATTTTATTTTATTTATTTTTACACGCACTGTGTTTTGTGATAAAATCGTACTCTGGCTCATTCGTTATTATGTCTTGATCCATAATGAAAGAAAACACTTTTAAGTGGATGATTGTGTTAAGGTAATGGAAATTATTTTTTTCAAAATTCAAGGCCAGTTTTGCTTAAAAATAACGTGATTGGGAATATTATAATCCTCTAAAGTTGTGTTAGGCGTCTTAGGGCATGTGACTAGATGTTACACACTCAAATTTTGATTTGGAAGCTATAAGTTTACTACTATTTAATAGTATTGTTTTTCAGCCTTTACCTGTACAAAGTCAGAATTATTATTTTTCTATGAGTCTATTGTTAATTGCTTGCACACATATTTGTATTTTTTTTAGCTTTACTTTTATAGATAGCATTATAAAATGTTCAACAACATTTTGTTGAAGACCAGATTCCACCTCTATTTTTTCCTGTGGGGTTTTAGAAAATGACTTATATTTAAATTTTTGTTAATGGTCTTATTTCAATCAGAGGAAGTAAATTCTGCTGACCCCCAGAAAAATGATTTCTGTCAGATTTTATTTCATTATGGACAACCCAAAAGTGGAACTTTAAAGAAACTTACTGTAAATGAGTTCATTAGTCTCACTGACCAGAAATGGCTTTAGGCAGGAAGATTCAATGTTAAGATTTCAGTTTTTCTTTTTTTAAAGAGTAACATCCACTATTTCAATTTAAAGCTATTGAAAATATTTATTTATTTATTTCAAAAATAACAAATCACCTTTAGTTTTTTGGGGAAGGGCCATAGTTTTCTGGCCAGAAAATTACACTTTTATCCAAAAAATAACGCGTCCTGCCCAAATAAAAGTGTTCACTTTGTCCAAAGAACAAAGTTTTCTGTGGGCACTTTATTCTTTGGAACTTTGGACACTGTTGAACGGACAAAAATTACACATTTTGTTTTAGCCCAAATCTAGCATTCAGCGTTCAAACTTAAAACATGTTTAGAGCATCTATTTTTGCCGGAAATTATACATTATCTTAGTTTTTGTCAAGAACATTGCATTCAATCTTAAAACTCGGAATAGACATTTAACTTATTTATTTTTAGCTTTGTCAGTATCCAGTGTTAAAACTTAAAAGACATGTTAAAAAATTTGTTTCTCAGTCAAAATAATTTGTCCCAATAATAGAATATTTGCCTTCCCCTAGAAAAGACTATATCGGAAAGGTTGACCAATTGTATTGCATATGCTATAGTAAAAATATCCTTAGAAAACTGTTTCTAGAACAAGAGGTAAAAGAGTTCAACAACAAACTAACATTAGCTAAGTAGCCATTTCACAGACCAATGTTAAGCTAGCTAAATGTATCCATCTTTAGAGAACTTCAGTTTCAGCTTTACCATTACCTCAATATTGGTCATCAAAAGGTGCTTATTTTAATATGTGAAAGAAATGTTTTTGTCTCCAGCCTCCTTTTCATACCACATGGAAGACTTCATCAGGGCTGTAAAGCAGATAGAAGATGAGGACCCTGGCTCAGATCCAGCTACTGTGTTGAAGAGGTTGCGCAGAGCAGCTGGCCTAAATGATGCCTTCATCCGACACTTCCTTCCAGATGCTCAAGCTGCTTCTGAAATACCTGCTAACCTCTCAGAATACTTTCGCAAGGCTGTGCATCACAGGGTGCTGGAAGATTTCAAAGAAGAAGGTGTGGTTCTGACCCCAGACGGTACCACAGTAACCGTCGCACCGCTCCTCTTGGGCATCGAAGCAGGCATCCTCAAGATTAATCGTCAAGCTCACTTCCAGCTCACTCTTGCCAAAGATCTTGCCGTTTCTTTCAGACGTCATTCTTCAGGCACACATCAACTCGGGCCTGATGGATGCTGGAATAACGTAACGTCTCCTCAAGTCTTCACGCTCTCCGGCAAACCAAATCTGTTCACAATAGCTCAGATCAATGGAAGGTTGGATGGAATAATATTGGGGACGGAGATTTCAGCCAATTCCAGTCGTCTTCTCAAGCTCAGCAGTCTGTTGAAGGAGTACTATAGCCACCGATTGGACAGGAAGGGAATGGACAGTGCCCCACGTCTCATCAGTCAACGTCGCAGGGAGAACTTCAAACTTTTGGTCTTCCCTTCCCCCTTGATGAGAAAGACAATGACGACCGTGGAACTGCAACAAAGACTAACAGGACAACCAAAGATGAAGGTGGAGACTAAGAGGAAGCTGAGGGCTGTGGTGAAACAGGCAATGGAAGAGTTTGTTCACATGTACCTGGGTAAGCATGAGATAAAACCAACAAACTGAAAGATTAGAAAGAACAGAAAAGAATGTTGTAAATAAAAATTTTATGCCTTCTATGTCTTCATAGCTTGCCCGCCCATCATTTCTCGATGTATGTGGGGCGCTGAGCCATACAGAGGAACACCCACCATCCTTTCCTTGCCTCTGCCCTTCTTGTTCATCCATCACACCAGCACACCAAGCGAGCCTTGCTTGACCTTTGAGAAATGCTCTGCAGACATGCGAGCCATGCAGCGCTTCCACCAGGAAGACAGAGGCTGGGATGACATTGGATATAGGTAAACTCCACAGCATTGTAAGATTACTTCTCTATGCCAAAAGTACGAACTAATCTTACAATAAAATCCTTCTAAAGCTTTGTTGCTGGCTCTGACGGGAACATCTACGAGGGCCGGGGCTGGAACATCCAGGGAGCCCACACCTCCGGACAAAACTCTAAAGGCTACGGCGTGTCCTTTATTGGGGACTACCAAACCAATCTGCCGTCTCAGCATGCCATGAGTCTGGTGAGAGATCAGCTGGCATCTTGTGCAGTAGACAGAGGTGGGCTAGTGTCCTCCTACATCCTGCAAGGGCACAGAGATGTGGTGAGCACAACCTGTCCAGGAGACGCCTTCTACAAAGAAATCAGTGGCTGGGAACACTTTGGGGTACGTAGGAATCCTCCATTATACTAAGTTGTGTCTCTAGGAATGGTAAGACGGAGAAAATTCTGAGCCCTAAGAAATGAAGCTGAAAACATAAAGGTTGCAAATTTTTTTTTTAAACTAGATTAGAAATGAGTCTTGAAAGTGGTTAGTTGTCAGTAACTGAAGCCACATAAGATAGAGATGATTAATTAGCAGTTATAGTGTCTTTATGTCCACAAATAAATATTTGGCACAGGGCTGGATGATAAACGTATAACGATATATGAGTTTCTTATCAGTCGATATCAATAATTATTGTTTAGTTTTTCTTTTAAATTTATGAAATATTACCAATCTAGTGACGTGATCTTTCCTGTTTTATCCACAGTTTTCACAATGTTGATTTTTATTTTTACGCAGTTAAATAAAAATTGCAAATTACTCAAGTTGCTAGTAACCAATGAGTGAGTTAGCTCATGCCACAGACCTTAGCAGACCTTGAGAGGTTGACTGGCTAAACTCTTAATGCTGTTCAGTTCTGGATTGGAGAGCAGTGAAATTACTGAATATTGTACAAGATGTATTATCTATTGCTATTGATGACATGTCTATTGCGATATTTATCATTATTTTTTATTATCCAGCCCTACAGCCCTAGAGTGGAAAATACCATTCTTCTGTATGTAAAACCACCTCTATACTTTATTCCTTTGGGGATGGTATTTACTTTATTTGTCCATTGGAATTTTATTAAAACTATCTCGCTTCAAAGGCGTAAAGCCCTAAAATATTAGTTACAGAAGTCTCGGATGTCTCTTCACCAGAGTGGGTCGACTCAAAAGTTCAAGGTTGCCTCAAGAGAATCAATCCTCGGACTCAATGTTTCATTTCTGTTTCATGCCGCAGCTCTTAAACACCTCAGTAGATACTGAAGTTTCCAAATCTCACCATGCTGAGAGACATTGTGAAATATTTGTACAAGACGACTTGGATTTTTTTCCATTTGGCTTAGTTTTGAAGTTTCACCAGTTTGAGACACTTGGGTCTTGTATATTTCCTTCACGTTTGCACAATTCATTAAGTTTTGTCATAAAGTCTTCGCGAATGCAGCGTTCATTAAAGTGTTTCTTACAGTGTTGCTTAGAAGTAAAAGATTTGGTCTGTTTACATTTATTTTCTTACATATTTATTTCTTCTTTACAGAAAGTCAAGACACAAAAACCATGAGCCTGAAAAGCTGAAGAATGAAGACAAAAGAAAACATACAATAAAGATTTTTTCTGCTCCTATTAATCATGTAATTCTTTATATTAGTCTAACATGTAAAATTAAACCAAATATGAAATATTCAATGGGTGTGAGAACTTTGGCATGGCCTCCTCTGTGAAATGGACTTCTAAGGATTTCATTGATGATTATGGGGTATTTTAAGGAAATGTTTAAATATTAAAATGCAAATTTTTTTATCCAGTAAAGTTGTAGATGGAAACCCACAACCTACAGGGCCAGAAGTGGCTAACAGTGCTCTAGAAACTGCTTGGGCAATTGCAATCTCCTTAAAGATGCAGCAAGTAACTTCTATAAACAATTACGTTTTTACGTATGTGTTAGAACTGTCAACATGTCGTTGACAGAACGTTTTGAGACAGATAATCTATGAAAACTCAATTTCCTCCCGAGCTACTATTGCCATCTGAAGAAATGCACTGCTCCCGAACAAAAACAACCAATCAGAGCCAGGAGGCAGGTATTAGCGCTGTCAATCAATCTCATGTGCCAGTTGGTAAATGTGCTAATGATGAAGAAACAACCTACCGTAACAGGAAAACCATTAATCAGCCGTCATCAGTGGCTATGATAAGTAGCATTAGCTTTTACAACAGGCTACGCTAGCTACAGCTTAGCAGAAAGGAAGGGAAAGTGGGAGGAGGAGGATAAGCAGCGCCACAGGGAGGATGACTGACAGCGCTAAGACCCTCCTCCTGGCTCTGACTGGTTGTTTCTAGTTAGCACCGGGAGAAGCCACAAGAGCTAAATTTTTTTTCAATCTGTCTCATAACATACTGTCACGACATCATGACAGCCTTAACAAATATGTAAAAAAATATTTTGTTTTTATAAAGTTACATATTACAGCTACAAATGAAGTTGGTTGGCATTTTATTGGTTAAGACTCTAAAGACCTCTTATTATCGTCCAATCATGTTTGGTTGTTGTCTTTTGATAACTTTGATCATTTCCAGTAATGATGCAAATAAAAGAAACATGACTCCTCATTAGCTTATTTTGTTTATGCAAATTCAAAGTGCTTCCAAATCCCATTTTTTCAGAACATATGAAGCGATAGAATCAAAGCCTTTAGATTGTGCATGTCCTGAGGCAGCAAAGCTACTATAATCATTCCCAAACGTTGCTTAACAAGACTTGCACCAACACGTCTCCTGTTATAAAAGATGAATTACTGCCTCCTCTAAGCGGATCACTTTCTCTCAAAGCCCCCCCGGTCGTTGCCGATGTTTTCATCAGAAAAAAACTCTGCTTTTCAGCGTCGTAGAGAAGAGACAGTCTGTTTCCTAAGCAAACCTTTGGCACTGGAAACATTTGTACGGCCTTCCACTGATTGCACTATCATGCCAACAGTTGCAAACGTTCCCACCTGACTCCGTGTTGAAATCTTGTATCTCATACAGACTTCTTTTTCTGTCAGAGCTTCTGCTGCTCATGTCATTGACATTTTGGCTCAGACGGCACCGATCTGCTCGAGTGTAAACATTTTAATTTAAATGGACACAAGCTTTATGTTCTCTGTGGGAATGCCAACATCTGTACACATTGGCTTGAACTCTGCATATTTAAGTATGACCAAATGAAATTAGGTAAGGATATGAGTCTTATAGCACTGAAATTAAGTTTTTGGATATAATGATGTCAAACCTGTATGACTAAAAGCATTTTGAATTGTGAAGATATTTTGAATATTTTTCTACTTACCTATGACTTTGCTGCTAGAACAAAGTATTAGAAGAGAAGAGAAAAAGCAGTATAAATGTGTGTGTATATATACAAACACATATTATATTTATTATGTAACAGAATTATAGATATATTGATCCATGTATTATTCCATTTTATTCTTCAGATAAAATATTTTAGTTTTTTATTAATTGCAGAAAGGGCTTTATTTGTGAAGTGTGTGTGTGGTGAAAGAGGCCTTCGCCCTGAACGCTGAATAGGACCGCCAATGTTTACGAACTCCCAAAAACATGACTTTTACTTGTAGTTACATGTATTAAAGGAACGCTGCCTCTTTGACGGCCAGTAGGGGGAGCCAACGCACCGACTAATGATCAGACATTGATTGATTTCCAGCCTGTATTTATTTTCAAACGAATTTATCGACAAAAACAGACGTAGCATTTGTTTTTCTCGCCAAACGAAGGACAGATATGTGTCCAACAATGTGTATATGTGAGTACTTACATTACAATGCAAGAGATACATTTTATAAGTTCAACATAATGCGGAAGGACAGAATTTAACAATTGACGTCACCTAAAAAAATCCACATTAATAAGAAATATCACTTTAGAGGCTCTGTTTGCTAACTTTATAGCTATTCGCTAGTAAGAAAATATTTGTCCTGACATTTAAATAAAAACGCACGTAACATAACTAAGCACATAATATGTGTAAAGACCTACAGTTGTAAAAGTTTGACTAATTAAAGTCTCCCCCGGTGGGTTTCCTCTCCCAACTCTTTCCGTCGCCCTCCCCGCTGACGTTACGCACGCTGCCGTGGCGTGCCTGCGAGCTGAATAACATGGAGTCCTCCGCCTGGCACCTCCGAGGAGGGATCCTATCGAAAAACCCGAGCGGCAACTAGAGACCAGAGGGCGAGCTGGTCTGCGCGGAGCCCATCGGAGCCTCCCGCGAGCATCGGCGCGGCTCGTAAAGCTCCGGATCCCGGCCCAGAAACTATGACGGACGGTGCTTAAGACGGTGTCAGCCTCGCTGTGCGACCCGCAAACCAGGCCGATTTCAGTGAGTAGTCGCTCTTAAGAAAACAGCTGCAGTTTCTTCTTCTTTTCCTTTTCTTTTTGTCTTTAAAGTCTGCACGGATGTGTTGTTGTCCCAATCACCTGACCGCCTGGATCGATACGGGCCACGTCTTCGGAGGCGACAGAGGCAAAACCCAGGGGACATCTCGATCCGTTTCCCTGCTTTTCTAGAGGGGGCAGCAGGCAAGGGGAGGACATGGGCCTGAATATAAAGGCCACTTATTTATGTAACCATCTGGGCGCCCCATTTGATTCTTAAATACCAGACATATTGTTAAAAATAGGTCAGACGGCACGAAAAAACTGGAGCTGGGGGAATAGGACCAGGCAGATTCTGCAGATTTCATTGTTCCTATGCTTATTTGCAGCTCTGCTTATCAATGCATGTACATTCCTGCAGCATGAAAGTTTCTTGCAGTGAAAAACAAACAAACAAAAAGTTAAGTTTGAGTTTGTGCTTTCAGACTCAGAAGAGGTTGCACAATGTAGGGAGGCTGTTTGCCGGTGGGACTCCATACTGTTCTCTGGGGGACCATGGAGCCAGATGGGCAGCCCCTGACCCCAGGGACCAGTAATGGGCCCCTATCCTACGGTTCAGCACAAAGTCCTACCCCCGCTAACTTCCTCAGCTGCAGCTTAGAGGTAAGACCTGCGCCGCGTCGTTGTTGATGTCATTTCCAACGAAAGACAGCTGTCACTGATCCATGTTTCTGCGAACTAGTCCTCATGTTCTCCAAATCTGAGCGACGGCTTGATGACGGCCGACTGCACGTGGGAGTTAGATGGAGAGGACGACCCAGAGCGGGCGGCCGCAGACCCACAGAGGGACGCACAGAGGAGATTCAAGTCCTCAGCCTTCCCTTCCTCTCTAAGCTGGGACTCGGACTCAGAGAAGGAAGCTCTAGATGGTAACACATTCGTAACAATTATAAGACGTATCAGGAGCTACAAAATAGCACCAAAGTGCAGTCTGCAACACAGCCAGAAACAGTTTAAAACATCAGTGTGTTGTCATTAGCGATGCACCAATCAATCTGCAGGGAACTGAAATTGGGAAATGTTTCCCCACTGATGTGGGGAAACATCAGTGGGGATGTTTATATATAATATATATATATAAATATATATATA
>CAEGAE010054742.1:0-10347 GCA_903067095.1 Girardinus metallicus | reverse complement strand
GCTCCCAGGCCTCTGGTAGAGGACCCGAGCTCAGAGGATGAAAGAGACCACCCGCAGAGGGTGAGAAGGGAATTTTTTTATTTTTTTTTTTATATATATATTGTGAGGAATGGGCTGGTGGGCTGGGGGTGCCTTCATGGTGTGCACCCAGGAAGGCCTTTTTTGTGCTAAGAATAAGGCCAAAACTTAAATGTGAATGCTATGCACAACTTAGGATATACATCCTGATGAGGCTTGTCAGATTAATAGTACTTATTGAAAAAAAAAAGCTTTTAGAAGATATCAAACATACTAAGAGATGTAAAGATGTTGAAACATCGGTCATCTAAGTAATCTGTATAACGTCTTTTGCTTGGTGGTGGAATTACTAAAATAATGCACTTTATAGTCATATTTTAATTTATGGAATAAGTCTGTATATTTGCTCTATGCTTGCCTGTAGTTGACAACAGTTACAAAGTTCATCTGATGCTGCCCCCACAAAATGCCGCCCCGGGGGGTTGCCCATGTTGCCCATAAAAGAAACCGCCAGAGCTAGTCACATCTATTTCTCTGCTCGTCATTTTCAGTGGGACTTTTTTGGGCCTGGTTGGGGCATTTAAGTTCTAGAGTCACCATCGATATATTCATTTCAAATTCAAATTCAAAAATCCTTTATTAATCCCAAAGGGAAATTAAACAATATATATACTATATATAAATGTATATAATTATATATTACTGGATTGGACATCACCTATTAGCCTCTAAAGCCAGTGACGTTCACCTGTGGAAAACCAATTACTGTTCCAATAAAGGATGAGCAGGAATCTGTCACAAAAAAATGGCTATAGCCCCCATTTCAATCTGTAGAGACTCACACAGAGAAAAAGCAGCAGTTACAAAGTTTTATTAACCCGAAGTTCTTTGGCGCTCAGACACTGGCAGATGATGTGTGTGCTGAGAACTGCCATGAGCTTGGATGATCGGATCGGGGCAAAGCTCAGGGTAGTCTTCCCCCCAAAAGAGGGCGCTGGACCGAGGCTTGACTGCGGCCTGCATGCTGAAGGAGCCTTGTTAGGTGCGGCTGTGTTGGACGGGGCCTGCGAGGCTGATGGCCGGCCGGCTGGCTGACAGCACGGCTGTCCATCTAGACAGAAAGGAGTTAGCATTGCTGAAAAGCTCCACCACCAGTGATTTGCTGTGGATGCTTACCCATTGCCTGAGAGCGGTCAGTATGGAGGAGAAGTCTGGAAGGAAACCAGAGGAGGATGCCACTGACAACCAGCGGCTGGGTTGATGAGAGGGAGTTATGACTGAACCTTGAGAGGCAGTGTGAGGCTGCCAGTGATCTAAATATGAGACCTGGAAACAACCAAAGGAAACTCACATCTCTGTTTTCATATTTTTCTTTGGGATTTCACAAGTAGGTACACTTGGGCCAAAGATGTGGAGAAGATATTTGAGGAGGCAGATTTTCAGTACATTTTTAGGAACAAGTTAAGATGTAATATTACAACTTAAACAGTTTTATTTTGAAGTTTATCAATATAAGTGGGCAATCAATATCTTACATAAACCAAAATTACGCACTTATATTTTACTAAAGGATGCTTATGGTCCTGAGCCATAAATAGCATGGAATTTGTCATAAAAACAAAGGTCCAGGTGTGCAGTTTCGATCTGGTACTTTGCCTTTGGAGACCAGACGGTGTCCTTCAATTCCAGAGGACGACCGAATATGTCATTTATGTGATTTGGGGGAAATTGAGAGTGAAATGCACTTTTTGTTTTATTGTCCCTTGTCCATTGAGAAATGATTTATTTACTAAACTATTTGATGTTTATCCAGATTTTTTTTATTTAACGGATGACGATAACATGCGTTATTTAAGTATTTTTTGTATCAATTAGCACAGTTTATTTTGAGGGCCTGCCACCTTAGGAAGAGGACACTTTTTGTTTAAAGAGTATTTATGTCTGTCAGCTTGTTTGTATTTGTTTTATTGTGTCTTGTAAGCCCATGTCAGCTGGGAACCTGTAGAAGGGTGTATGACACATAAAAATAAAGACTACTGCTACTACACATAAATATTGGATTTCTAAGAAATTTAAAGACCAGGCAGAGCAGTGGAGACTTCAAAAGAGAGGGATGTAGCCATTGAGAGCCAAGCTGGCGGACTTAAGAGCATGGCGTGAAAGAGGCATAGATGCAGGACCTGCAATGTCTGAGCATTCTAAAACTAATTTACTAGAATGAGATGGTGAACAAACAGCTGCTGAGATAAGCTATATTAGGTGACTGATTTAAATGCCGTTTTTACCCATTGTTCATCAAGGAAAGGAAATTTTATAAATATAGCACATTTACAGCAACAAGGCAGTTCAAAGAGCTTTAGAAGGAAATAGAACAGAACCTAAAGAAAGACAAAAGTAAAGTCCTAAACTAAATATTTATTCCCCATAAAAACTCCATAGTTCTTAAACTAACAGGGGTGATGTGCTGCATCTCCCTGGTTTAATTAAGACACTGCTGCAGTAATGGATAAATTTCTCGAGATCCTTAAGGGTTTTCATTTTGTACTGAGGGCGATGAGACGAAGTTTGGTTCGCTATGAGACAAAGATAACATGGATTGCGGAGCACCTAGTTAGTAGGGACCCTTCATATGTCCTATAAACCCCCCAAAAACTGATTATACGGAAAACACAGAAAGAGGGGTAGAATAAGTCAGGATTCTTGGTGAAGTGGAAAACTAGAGCGCAGTGCACGAGACCAGAATGAGTCCACATCAGGGGCTGGTGTTCTGTTGGGACGTCGAATGACAGATCGCCATATGCCCGGCACAAACGGGCGGCTGCAACTGACAGAAAGGGATTACCAAAACATTTTTAGGTAATCAGTCACATGACGGAGAAGTTAGATTGTCATAACCCTTATTGTCAGCGATGGCCTGACTTAGCGGTAAGCAGTTGGACTATCAGAGAACAGGAGGCTTGTTTCATACAAGTGTGCTTTGTAGTTGACTGCAACTAGCTCCAGCATCAATTACATGTAGAAACCGTGACAAGCATTAGCGTCCATTCATTTATCGGGAAAAGAGCTGACTGGTTTTATCTTGTCGCATGTGCCAAACTGACAGCTTGAGTAGGTGACTTGGACCTCCTTAATGTGCATGTCTGTGAACTCACTGCGTGTATGCCACCTTGATATGAGTCCGAACCAACAGACGACGAGGTAAGGAGGAACGGAAGTTGTCAGGGCAAGCGATGCTGCAAACTATGAATGTCCTGGAAAGGAGGACGTTCATGAAGTTCAAATCGCTGTGCAGGTGTGAAAGATGACTGTCAGAGGGGGATGCGGTTAAGGGACTGTCTGCCAGCTGCAATGAGGCCTTGGAATTAGAGAGAGGCAGCAAGCGGCTTCAGATAATGATCAGAACCACTACTCGGCCCCAGAACGCCGGCGCATTGACAGGTGAAACATTGCCCTGAGCCTTCTGAAAAAGGTGAAACATTGATCCAATTATGGTGGGATGAGTTACATCCTCCTAACTTTGCACACCAGGTGCGGCAGAAGGCACCATTGATGGGTGGGCCGCTGCTAAGTTGTGTGTGTCTGTTTCTACCACTACATGTCGGCTGCCTCAGTGGCTTGTGCTCTTGATCTGCTCATCTGAGATCGTTGGAGCCATCTTACAATGAGTGACTGGGATTGCGGTTGGTTTTGGGTACTGGTACTGGTGAACTGATAGTGACGTCATGTGAGCAGAAGATGAACGAGTCAGGAGCAGGTACGTCTTACCTAGATAACGCCCCCATGGGTGCAGCGAGGTTGCCGGTTAATGAGGCTGAGAAGCCAGCCGGGAGCTTAGACACGCAGAAGTGAGCACGGTGGTCCGATGGCAGCGTTCTCCTGGAGGTGAGCTGGGAGAGACGATCCAAGAGAAGGAGCAAGTCTGTGGCGGATTATGGAGAGGACCAGTGCTTGGCTGCAGGGGACAGCACCAGTGAGCTGCAGCAACCAAGCAATGGTGAGCCGAAGCAGGGAACCAGGCAGAGGACTGAGGACATCAGCGACATGAAGGAGGGAAGGACGGAAGATTTCCAGCTTTGCCGCCGCTAATGGAGGTCGAAGGAAGGCATGATGGACATAAGAAGATCAGTGAGGAATAGCTGATACTTACTGAGTGAGGAGCACGGCTGGCAGCCGGGGGATATTCCCTAGATCTGAGCCATAAACGGAGGACAGGATGATCGGAGGGTGCTTCTGTGGGCCAGACCAGGGATGGAAGGACCGAGATCGCTGAGGGAGAGAAGGCAGCTGAACTAGCTGACTGAATGTCAGAGAGGTAGAAAAAGCGCGCACGTCAGCTCGAGGCGCGGCTGAAGCAGGTGGATCCATGTTGTTTGGCCTTTTGAAGGAGCTCTTGCATGGCAATTGGCTGGGGCAGAGTGACAATCCGGTGCTGCTGGGCTGAGGCGGAGGCGTGGTAACTGATGATGCTGGTAGGCTGAGCAGAGTCTCAGAGCTTGAATTTACACCTAGGCTACATATTGATGATCCAATTTTCTTAATATGTGGCTTAAATTAAAGATTAGTGTTGATGTTTGGATAAGTAAACAACATATTCTCTCTCGATGTAAATATACTGTATATAAACAACTTAGTTTCTGTCAGTTCTGCCAAGATGCAATAGAGGAATGAGTAAATTTCTTTTTTGTAATGGTCAATGAATTAATTTTACGTAATTGCTGCTGTAGGAGCCATGGTTTAAAATTTAACAAACTTTGACTCCTATGCTTTATAAAATATCTCATCCAATGATTGCTTTGAATATTGCCACATTTGCATCACTGCATCATTTGTTAGAAACAAATAGTGCAATTAGTTCAGAGATGTAGAAACCCTGGAGGAGAACAACTAAAACCAGTGGTATTCTTTTCTGTCCCATTCTGTGTCATCTCAACATCCCACCATGTGTGCAGCTCCAGGAGTCGAAAGAGCAGAGACTTTGGTCAAGTGTTTTAGCAATTAACATAAAAAAACACACTAAAAAAATTCCCACACAAAGTACTTAGAAATACAGAATATTCAGTCTGCTACAGATTTATGTTTTCTGAAGTTTCAGGACTGATGTTTATTTTGAGATCATTAAGAAGTGATCATCTGAACACTGCGGCGGTTGATGAGCTAATACAAACACCTGCTCCACTGATAATCTGTCACAAAGTAGATGTTTGGGTCGCCTTATTTTTGTGCTAACACACCGAACTCCACTGCATGGTTATGTTAAGTTTGTCAAAGTTAAGTTACAGCATAACTAACTCACTCCCTACTTTTTATATGTTTTAATTAAAACTTTTTTCTCCCCTGTGAAATGTGATTCTCTTGGACCTCATGTTGCTCTCATAGCATTTTCAATTAATAGCAAAACATTGCGACCCATTTTCAGATTCTTTTCTTGATTGTGTCTTTTTCCAGATCTTCCTGACTCAAAGTAAAACAATAGTGCATGTTCAGCACTGCTGCGCACAATAAGTCACATGAGGTCCAATCCACTAGAGCACTGGTCCAATCCACTAGAGCACTGGTCCAATCCACTAGAGCACTGGGCGGTCCAATCCACTAGAGCACTGGGCGGTCCAATCCACTAGAGCACTGGTCCAATCCACTAGAGCACTGGTCCAATCCACTAGAGCACTGGGCGGACTTGCTTTTTATGTTTTACAAAGAAATTTTAAATGGCAGTCGTCGCTCATTCACTCCAAAGCTCAGGATTGTTTATTTTGATGCAAACTGCATTTGACTTTGAATGAATATTTCCTTTTTTTTCTTGACAATATTTGATATAGGCAGTGTTGTGAGATTTACTTGACTCATGTATAATTTATGGTACTGAGAACCTTACTGTTAAATATTATTTTACTGATTGCAGCAAAACAATAAAAGGTTTTTCAGTTGTCCTTTTGACTGAATAGCCTGCAAGTATTTTGCATGTTTTATGTCTAAATTATGTGAATTTATTGCCAGATCATTTTCCATTTTTCCAGATCACATAGTAGCGTTTATACTTGAAGTGAAAACTTAAAAGCCAATCCAGGTGATGGGCCCTCATGGGTGATTGGAATCAGCAGCAAAAAACCTTATCGGAGCATCCCTAATATATATATCTATATGTATGGATATATATGTATATATAGATCTATGTTGTCTTTGGGTGGGTGAACAAACTCCTGCCTAAGATCAGTAGATGTTAGTGATCAGTAGCACATAACACATCAACATTTCCTAGCAGATCAATATAATCTCTGATTAAATGCTCCCTCTGAATCCTGCCATTGGTGATGTTCTCCATCAGAGCCAAAGGGTCTGATGGAGACCCTTTGGCACAATTGTGCGTCACATCTTTACGCAGCTACTTATATACATTCAATTATCTACACACCTTTATCACCTTAAAAATAATCAAGCCTGACCTGTTTGGAGTTAATCTGCTGATCCAACCGTTTTCTTTTTCAGTGAGAATGAAACGACCCTACAGATACATATCATGCACTTCAGCACACAGAACAATTACATCTTTGAGACAAAGACTGAGCAAATTTACTATTTATATTCGAGTGAGGTTTTCTCTGTTTTGTGTGCGTTAGGTTATTGTCTGAGGATAAATGTTGCTCAGTTTCGTCATGTACATTTAGACAATAAAATATTTAAATCATAAATAAACATCGAGTTTGATGCTTCTTGGTCTAAATAACACTGAATGGAGTCAAATTTCAGTGAGTTTAGGTGAATTTTGATGCTTTGTAGTTTATTGTCCACAGACAAAGTTTTAACGGCAGGTCAAAAGTTTGCATATATTTACGCAAGCTTTCACGCCACAATCATTTTTATACAAGTGTCACTTGTGCGTAAAATGTGGCGCCACACATTTTTTGTATGTTCATACGCTATATACATGAGGCCCCAGGACGGGCTCTGGTAGTGGGTCTTTAAAAATGAGGGGAAATGGAATGGGTAGAGGAGACTTAAAGTGATCCAAGATTAGTTGAACATGTTGGCCTAAATATGTTGTAATTTTCCTATCAATTAAAAAATTGTTCTTTGTGATATGCCAAAACTCATAATTACTTCAAAAATATATAGAAATTGTTAGATTTTTCACCAGTGGAGGTTGCCTTTTTTAGACCTGCTGGGTTGATGACGGTAAATGAAGAACAGGCGCGGACAAAATGTTACTTTTGTCGCTTCCAGTGTTACAATGATATATCAAGAACAGTTTTAATCGTTACATTTTCACATAAGGAAAAGGTCATGCAATTAGAAGAAAATACTCAATCACACTAGATATTAGCAGCTCAAAATGTCTTTCTGCCAACACAATTAAAGACTGGTACATATTTTCAGCATCAGCAGAAGATTATATAGATACAGTACCATATGCATACTCCTGCCTCATTGCACTCTTTCTGGATCTCTGCCAGATTCTTGAATCTTCTCTGCCTGATAATCCACTGGAGTCCATGACCATCTCTTTGGCTGGTGCATCTTCTCCTTCCACATTTTGCCTTTCCACTAGACTTTCAATTGATGGACTTGGACACAGCACTCTGTGAACAGCCAGTCTACTTAGCTATGAACTTTTGTGGATTACACATCCTATGGGGGTACCAATGATGGTCTTCTGGCCATTTGTTAGGTCTGCAGTGTTGCCCATATTGAAACAAACTGAGACAAGTGACACTTGCAGTTTAATGACACCTAGTGGTGTCATTAAATGATGATTAGTGTGTCGCACTTAATTTAAAACATCCATTCACTGTAAAATGTGGGTTGATTTCTTCAAAGTATTCAAAGTTTTTGGGTTTTATGAGCTGGAAGCCCAAATTATGTAACAATGAACAAACAAATACTTGAAATTGTTATACAACCTATGAAAGTTTAACTTTTTGAATGGAATTATATAAAGTGTGTGTGTGTATATATATATATATATATAGAGAGAGAGACTTAAAACAAGTTCCTTTTTCTTGGAGAAAAGTTACTTGTAACCTAGTTTTGTTTTGTTTCAAGAGTGATAAGATATTAGATCAAAAACACTTGCTAAGTCTTGGTGTTGTAATTTGTCTTTTTTTCAGTGCAAGCTAATTACAAATGACACTAATAATAGTAAATTTGTTACAGGCTTAATGTAGCCTCGGAGTGATGAAGTATTTGGTTTTGATATATTGGTATGTGGGCCCCTGAATTAAAATCTGTTCAGGGCCCCGAAAATGGATGCTATGTGTTTTGGGCACATTATAATTTTTTGTCTATTTTTCCAGATTGTTTTGTTTATAGACTTTAGTTTAATTATTTTAATTTATCCCTTTAAAATATATTGAGGTTTGATAATTTCTTATATTTTGTAAATAATATTTGATTGTTTGAAGCTGTGGCGCTGTTCTCCGCCTGCCTATAAATAGGCTGGACTTTGGGAGCTTGGGACCCCATGTGTAAACCTGCTTTTCGTCTCTTTCACTTCCACTCACTCCTCCACCACGAGTCCTGATGAGGTGCGTTGTAGGCCCACAGCCGGTGGTCGTAGGCCCGCAGCCGGTGGTCGTAGGCCCACAGCTGTCTTCCTCAGCCTGCCCTGCAGTAGTTTTTGTTGGCTTTTGTTTGTTTTTTCATTGTGATTTTGCCCTGGTGGGACCAGTTGTCCTCTTTTCGCTTTTTTCTTTTGCAGTAGGTTCTTTTTTGACTATTTTGCTTTAGTCTGGTACTAAACAACCCTGTTGTTAGGTCTCAGCACCTAAAACATTCACAAAGACACAAGGACAACAAGAGTCAAGAAATCAGTTTCATACTTGCAGGGAGAACACAGAGAAACCCAGTTACAGATTTCTACCTGTGTTCTGAAGTTTTCCCTGTGCACCCTGCACTTTTAATAAGTTAAAGGAACACCCTAGTTACATGAGACATGCAACCCTGAAGGGAGGGGGAGAAAATGGCTGCATGTCTGACAGATAAGTTCACAGCTACACTAACACATAGTTATTTAACTAAGAAGAAGTTCTTCGGGATAGCTTGACCTCTTCCTCTTCGGGGCAGAGGGCAGTTATCTCCTTCGCCGCACGAACAGTCCTGCAAACAAAATAGTTTCTACACACATAAATATTAAAGAGAGCACAATGGAAAAGGTGCCATCTGTACCAACGCACATTACAACTGAATGTAATCATACAAACATGTGATAACCTCAATACATTTTATTCTAACACCTGTACAGTGTTGGGCCCGTCCTGTACCTTTTTATTCTTTTTGACTGACTCACCAGGTCCACCTTTCTGTTAATACTTTTAGGGGGGAGTTTTATACCGTTGTGATTTACAATTTTGTGCACAAAACAAACATGGAAATAACCCAATAAGGTACTTAATTTTGATTTTGTTTTTAATGAGACAAGTGTCCTGACCCAGAAGTTCTCTCTGTTCGGCTTACACAGGGGCCGTTTCACACGGACATTATACAGACTGGAGACAGACAATCGTAATCGTTTTACGCTGCAGTATTTTCTGCAAACCACAAGTCATTTAAATAATTCTCCTGTGAGAAACAAATACTGGACATTTGGTCACCTGAGAAAAATGGTTAGCTTGAGTTTTTATTTTAGTTTTTTATAAGCAAGAGCAAGAACACCAACCTCCAGCCATGTCTGTCTCGCCTCCGGACCTGGCCCAGCAAGATGGCCTCTGTTGCACTGCACCACCAGCAGTGGTAAATGTAGGTGAGTACACCATTAATTTGCCACAAAAAGTTGTTTTTAGGTGAGAAAGTAGCACTCATAGCTTCTTCTGTGCACTTAGTTAATCCAAAATGAGGATTCTTTGATTTGTTCTCCGGAGTTTTTGGAGCAGCATAACTCCACTAACAGCACCAGGCGGCTCCAGGCTCAGCGGCCGAGTGGAGTGCGTTTTCCTCGCTAACCGCAGCCTGATGTCGGCATGTCACTGTTGTTTTCCGCTGCCTGTTTTCTGTTTGTACCAGCTCAAAGTGTGATATGAAGTGTTTACTATTGTGGCGACACCAGATGAAACTCAGGAATATTGTTTCAATTTCAGTTTTTGGACCCAAATAAGTAGCTCAACAACGCCACCTGGGGAATATTACCTTCTTTCTAAGGTACAAAAATTCAATTATTCAGGGAATTGAGACATCTGAGACAGTTTCAAATTTACAAAAAGCTATTTATTAATTTTTTTTTAATACTCTCTTTAAAACCAGTTCTTTTTAACAGAAAACAAATAAGAAAACAGAAGAAACTCCAGTAGCTGAGGTTCCCGGCAGACGGGGCCACTATTGGGACGGGATCCACCAAACCCA
>CAEGAE010054738.1:0-23248 GCA_903067095.1 Girardinus metallicus | reverse complement strand
TATCTATCTATCTATCTATCTATCTATCTATCTATCTATCTATCTATCTATCTATCTATCTATCTATCTATCTATCTGTTGCAGATTTCTTTGACAACTCGATGGCGTGACGCAAACGATGTGGGCGGGTAGAGAACTTATTGCGTCATCGCGTTGCTAGGATATGCAAATGTTTTCTTTTATGACATAATACAGGTTCAACCCTGAACTATGACGTTTTTACTTGTATTCTACCGATGGTAAGACACAGTTCAGTTTTCCGGATTTTGGAGAGCGATCAGAACTTTTAACAGCAAATTATTTTGCAAAGACAAACTTTTCTTGTCTGCCAGGATTTACCCAGATGTTACAATGTTAAGAAATTTTAACACGTGTATCTGTGATGCAAAGAAAGAGGAAGAATCATGCAGACCGTGCATGTCGGAGCATGAAACATTCGAGCCATTTACCTCGAAACACAGGTCTTGTGATCCTGAGGAAGAGTCATTGAAGGGAAAAGCCCAAACTGCCCATTACAGAAACCAATATCTTCAATCACAGGTTGAACTTTCGGAGGTGAACTCAAAGTGTAAGAGCAGTATCGACCCAAAAGAAAACTCTTTAGAATTTCAAAGTCTACTTACAAGTATCAGTTCTACAGGTCTGCAGACAGAATTGTTTAGAGAGACAATGGCAAAGGAACATTGGAAAAATCTATACTTTCAATCCCAAGCTTGGTTGTTGAAAGTGTATACATTGTGGAAAAATGTAAAGAAGCAGCTTCTGGAAAATATAAGTTACCTTGTAGTGGACAGTGCTTCTGATAATGACAACAACATTGGTTTAAAGAGAGAGATTAACATTATGTCTTTGGTTTTGGATGAACTTCATGTTCAAGCGGAGTTTTTGCAACAACAAGAAAACCAGACACAAAATGAGCTGTTTCTAAGAGATGTTGAGCTTGAGCAAAATGAAGACAGGCTTTACATGTTGTCAGAGGGTGAATCTGAAGATTCTTATGTGTCCAAAGTACAGAAACCTTCTGTCTCTTTTGAAATCAATTCTTCAGGGTCTAAGCAAAAGGAGATCTATGCTGGAAAGGCCCAAGCAAGCAAGGACACAAACTACACAGCTGTGGATACTGAATTTGGGGCGAGAAGATTTTCTGTGAAAGAAAGGTTTGGTGAAACTTTGGAGTTTGAAGATCCAGACTGTGAGTGTAGGCAGACAATATCTTGGGAGCAAAAACACAACAGGCAGCAAACTCTGGACTCACAAAGATTTGTTGTGCCAGAAGAAGCAGAAAGAAATCAGGCATTTCTCCTGTTGGAAAAACGTTGTGATCACAAGTCGGGGTTAATAAAAGAAACAGCCAAAAAGAATTATTACAAAAGACAATACATTAAATCACAAGATGAGCTTTATAAGATGTTTTCAAAGTTGGAGAAATTCAATATTTGTTTTGAAAAAAACATAACTGAGTTTGAAAATGTGAGTTCAGCTTGCCTTAGTCTTCAGAAAGAGATATTTATAGTGAAATCAGAAAAGGAGCTTTACATAAACCAATTCCTTCAGTTCCATGCTGAACTCTTGAGAGTGCATTCGATGTGGCAGGACTTAAAGATACAGCTTGCAATTAAGACGTTAGAGTTTGAAAAGACAAGTCCATCTTGCAGTGCCAACAAATATTTAAATAGCGATATTGACAGACTAAATTCAGCTTTGGATGAGCTTCTGATTCAACTGGAATCATCTAGGCAGAACATCGACCAGTCACAATATTCATCAATGGTAAAGAAAAAACTTGCAAAAAGAACAATTTCTGCTGAGCTTGAACGAAGTGAAGACATGAATCACAAATTTCTAGATTCTGAAGATAACCATGACGACTCTGAGGAACAGGACCTTAATGTCTCTTTCAGAAGGATTGTTTCAGATTCAGCAGTAGACAAGATCTATGCAGTACAGGAGAATGTTGGCCAGAAATTTGAAGAAAACATGACTGTGCCTGAAAGTTCAAGTTCATCTGAAGAAGACATGTTTGAAAAGGTAGATGAATACATCAAATTTGCATCTAAATCTGAAGAGAAACTTCATGAGTTAGTAGACCCAAAAGACAGATTTTCTGAAGGGACTGATAACATGTTGAGGTTCATTACGGTTTTGGAGGAAGAATATGAAGTCTCTGACACTACAGAAAGTGAGCCAGAACAGATTTGTGCTTTGGAAGGTGAACTTGCCGAGCAAAGACATTATGCTCAACGAAGCCAGGGATCTGAAATGCTGTGTGTTCCCGATGAAGCTCTTATCAAACCACTTTTGGAGAGACAGAAAGTTTATCATCTTGAAGCAGATTTATCAAATGAAGAGGAGGAAAAGGACTATTACAAAAAACTATACGATGAATCACAACATGTGGTCTTTCAGTTGCGTGCAGCGGTGGATAAATGCAATCTGCAGTATAAAGACAAGTCAGCAGTACCTGAAAGTTCAAGTTCATCTAGGAATGATGATGATGATGATGATGATGATGATGATGATGATGGTGGTGGTGATGGTGGTGGTGATGGTGGGGATGATGATGATGACGACGATGATGATGACGATGATGATGATTATGATGATGACGACGATGATGATGATGGCGATGATGAAAATGCAGAAGATAGCATAAAAGGTGTGTGGAAATCTGTAGCTAAACTTGACTGTCAAGTTCAAACAATCAAACAGTTAGTTGAAAAATTTAGGAACATACAAAGTCCAAAAGAAGTTCTTAGCATGAAAGACAGTTCTTTACAGACTGACCTTAAAGACACATTTGATGCTCCACAACCTGCACAACTGGAGACAGCAGCTCCTGAAAGTGATCAAGAACTAATAACCAAGTTAGTTTCTCTTCAACAGAAAATTTGTGATCTTGAGGCAGCGTTATCTAAAGCAAAGGAGGAAAGAAATCATTACAACAGACTATACAATGAGTTGGAAGCTGAGCTCCAGAAATTGCACACAACACTAGATAAAGTGAATCACAAATATGAAAATAGGACAGCTGTATCTGATGCTGCAAGTACATCTGGAAGTTATGGCAATAATTATGTAGATAAAAATGTCAAAGTTGCAAGGAAATCCGAATGTACTGAAAACATTAAGAAATTAGCAAAACCAAATGAAGCAAATCCGAAGGACACATTTCCTTTAGAGTCTGATAAGAGTGTGCACAGCTCTACATTTTTGGATGCTAATCGAGGGGAACTTAATTTGCCTAACCTACAGCACCCTAGGAAAACCATGGAAATCACGGTTCTTGAATCTGTGCCAGAGGACACCACTTTTGCAACACAGATAGTACTTGAGGATACTAACTCTGAGGACTTTACTGTGTCTGAGGACCATCGTGAAACAATTTCTTCCAAGGCTGAGCACAAAGAGAACACATCTTACATGTTTGTAGATCCTGACAACAAGCAGCAGGTTGTGCCTACTTTACAGGATTCTAGTGTTGTAGCGGAAACTCATGCTCCACTATCTGCACAACTGGAGACCTCTGCTGCTACAACTGAGGAGCCTAGAGGCACACGTTACATAAGCTTGGATACTAAACCTCAGCACTCTGGCACATCTTTGGACATCACATCTCCTGAATGTGATCAAGAACAGATATCCACTTTGGGTGGTGGCCCTCAGAAGGAAACACAAGATACAGAACGAAGCAAAGAATCTCAAATTTTGTGTCAACGAGAAGCAGAAATAAACACGGTATTTTCCCTTCATCAGAGAGTTTTCGCTCTTGAGACAGAGTTATCTGAAGAAAAGGACAAAACGTACTACTACAGCAATCTATCAAATGAATTGCGTGCTGAGCTCCTGAAACTGCGTGCAATACTAGAGAACAATAATCAGGAAACTAAACACAAGACAGCTGTACCTAATACTTCAAGTTCATCTGAAAGTGATGGCAATGATTATGAAGATGAAAATATCAAAGCTGCGCGGAGATTTGCAGATGATCTTGAATGTGAGGTTCAAAACCTTTCAGAACTCACTGGAAAAATTAAGAAATTAGCAGAACCATGTGTAGCAAATCTGAAGGGCACATTTTCTTTAGAGACGGACCAAAATGTGCAGATCTCCGCAGTATTGGATGCTGAGCATGAGAACCAGGATGTGTGTACAACAGAAGAAGGAATAACTCACCTACTTTCCCTTCAACAAAAAAATGATGATCTTGAGGAGGAATTGCTTAAGGAAAAGGATGAAAAGGACTATTACAAAAAACTATATGATGAAGAACATCCTGAGCTTTTGGAGTTGCGTGCAATGCGGGACAACTTCCTTTTGAAATCTGAAGAGATGGCAAAAACAGCTGATACATGCATGATTGTAGGAGAGCCCAAAGAAACAATTTCAAATGAAACAATTTCTTCTGACGTTGAGCACAAAGAGTACACATCTTATACATTTTTGGACACTGAAAATGATGATCCGTATGTGCCTACTTTACAGGTTTCTAGTGTTGCAGTGGAAACTTATGCTCCACAACCAGCACAACTGGAGACCTCTGCTGCTACGATGGAGGAACCTAGCGGCACACATTACGTAAGCTTGGATACTAATATTCAGAACTCTAGCACATCTTTGGACATCACAGCTCCTGAATGTGATCAAGAACAAATATCCACTTTAAGTGGTGGCCCTCAGAAGGAAACACAAGATACAGAACGAAGCAAAGAATCTCAAAGTTTGTGTCAACCACAAGCTGAAATAAGCACAGTATTTTCCCTTCACCAGAGAGTTTCTGATCTTGCTACAGAGGTATCTAGAGAAAGGGAACAAAAGGACTATTACCACAAACTATACAACGAATCGCAAGTTGAGCTCCTGAAATTGCGTGCAATACTAGACAAGACAGCTGTACCTGAAGCTGCAAGTTCATCTAGAAATTATGACAATGATGATGAAGATGAAAATATCAAAGCTGCACGGAGATTTGCAGATGATCTTGAATGTGAGGTTCAAAGCCTTTCAGAATTGACTGAAAAAAATTATAAATTAGCAGAACCACATAAAACAAATCTGAAGGGCACATTTTCTTTAGAGACAGTCCAGAGTGCACACAGCTCTACATTTTTGGATGCTAAACAAGATGATCATGATGTACCTAATCTACAGCACCCTAGTGAAACAACGGTTCCTGAATCTGTGTCAGAGGACACCTCTTTCGCAACACCAAAGAAATTTGAGGATGCAAAATCTGAGGAATTTACTATGTCCAAGGAACAGAAATTTAGAATATCTTCGGATGTTGAAGCTCCAGAATCTAACCAAGAACAGATTTCTACTTCAGAGGTTGATGTCATCCAGCAAAGTCAAGATATGGAGGAAAGAAGTGAAGAAGAAATCACCCAGCTGTCTTCAGAGCAACAGAGTGTTTGTGATCTTGAGGTGGATGTACTCGCAAATGCAAGTTCAGCTGGTAGTGACACTGCAAAATCTTCACGTTTACCATCAGCTGTACTTCAGCTTCAAATTGATTTGTCTAAACAATCTGACACAATACCAAATCAAGTAATGCCAACAATGCCTCTGGAAAATGAAGTCTCATTTGAAGTGACACCTCCAGAATGTGAGCAGGTTGAAGTCTTTACTCGCGTCAGGGAGCAACAGGAGCAAAATCAAGACACAATTTTTACAACAGACAGAGATGCTGCTGTGGAAACAATAATTCCAGAAGAAGAGACTGCTGTCATTGAGGCTGAGAATCGTGATGTAGCAGGGCCTTCAAACTTGTATACACAATCTGAGAACTGGGTTAAAACTGGTGAGTTTACAGAGAGTACATCGTTGGACATGTCATTCTCAGAAACTGACGATGATGTGTTTAACCGATTTGAGCAACAGCATCACACCTCTTCTCACTCTCATTTGACTCCAGAGTGTACATTTGAGAGCACAAGTTCTTCAGACGAATTAAGACAAGATAATAGAGTTCAGGCGCACCCGCAGGTCAGGCAACGGATCACACCAGCACGTCTTGGAAGTCACCGAGCTGGAAGGGCCCACCCTGAAGAGGGTGTTTTGTCTTCTGCTGTTAGGTGTCACCTTCCAAAAGTTGTGCGTTCTTCAGCTTATTTCCTAAGACATCTTGTACTGACACTTGCCTTCTCCTTTTTGGGTGCATATATATGCCACGAATATATATGTGTGAGACCCAACTCTGATGTGAACTACGGCCTCTTCTCACTATTGGAACCCTTCTGCACCTTTGAAAATGTATTACCAGTTCCCTTCTAAGTGTTTCATCAAAAGGGCTAATGTCCTGTACTGACTAGAACGTAGCACACCTTGAAGGTGTTTGGTTCTGGACAGGACCTTTACTTATTAAATTTGCAAGAACAGGTTTTTCTCCAGGCACTCTGGTTTTTACCAAAAAAATCACTCACTTTGGTTAAGTTATCTTGCCAATGTAAAATTGCAATTAGCGAGGTTTAGGGTTAAGGTTTTGGGTGAAAGCATAGTTCTATTTGAAAAATGAGGGATGTAGCTTTTTTTGTTCAGAAATCGGGCTTTTAATAGATAATTTGGTAGATACATTTTTGCCAGCTGGTATAGTGAATTGGCAGCCCTTCCGACCCCACTAAGGGACAAGGGTGTTAGAAAATGGATGGCTGGATGGATGGATGGATGGATGGTATAGTGAATTGACTCTATATAAATAAATTTAAATAAAGGATCAATGTAGCTTCTTATAAGGTATTGTAGCTCTACCTACAATACCTTATAACAAGTTTATAATCATGGGCTCTGGATGAATCTAGGAGCAGATTGTTACCTTGGTGAACCTTGATGATATTAAACAAAAAGCCGCTGATACAACTTTTTAACTACTGGCAGATTTTAATGACTGTAGCAGTCATCCAACCATTGTCTATACAGAAGACTATATCAGGTTCCCGGGCTGTTTGGGATTTGGGGTTTTTCAGGGTTTTCATTTTTGATAACTTTCTTTTTTATTTGTTCTCAGCTTTAGTTATTCTCTATTTCTGTTCCTGCCATACTGACTTTTCTTTAGATCAGCTTTTCTTTAGCTGCTGCTTATTTACTTGTATTTAAATCGCTCAAATTTTTTTATATTTTATTCAGATTCATTTGGTCTGTTCTTAGTGGTTTTTTATTCTCCTCATGTGCTTTTGCTTTCTAAGTATATAAAGTTTTTCACAGACATATAATCACAAAACACTGTACAATAAAAATCAACTTTAAAACTACACAAAGCAAAAACAAACACAAGAAGCACAATAAAATCATGATGTAAAAGCCTGGGAAAATGAAAAAGTTCTTAGTTGCTTTTGAAAAACCTCCACAGAGTCAGCTCCAGGCGAGATGACACAAAAACATGAACAATTTTCTCTATGTTTCTTTATTTGAAAGGGTGTGCATAAGCAATTTTTTGTCAAAAGAGTCATTATACACAGACAACAGTCATAAACATTCATAAAGACTTCTTCATGTTCATAACAGATTCTATGTCGTATTCATGACAGTGTCATGTCAGTCTTATGCACGCCGCTTCAAGTAAAGTGTTACCGTTTCTTATGTGAAAGAAACAAGAACGGAAAACAATCTTAATGTATGAGGGGCCGTTTAGGACAAAATCTATGTTTTGTCTCTCATACACTACTAAAAACTAATACACACACACAAAATATTAAAATTGCACATATATACTATTAAAATGTCACACATATACAAATTTTCTCTCACACGCATACGCAAAATACAAAAATTGCACACATACAATACAAAATTATCACACATGCATACAATTTTTCTCTCACACACACACAAAATACTACAATTGCGCATATACACTTCTAAAATATCACACACGCATACAATTTTTTTTCTCACACACATACATAAAAGAGTAAGATTGCACATATAAACTAATAAAATATTATTTTATATAACAAATTTTTTGTTTGTGAGAGACATTTTTTGAATGTGTGAGAGAGACTCACCTTTTGTATGTGTGAATTGTCACGGAAGAGGCCGGGCATCATTTGGAGATCAGATCGCGCATGCGTTGATATGACAGTGAAGTTAGCTTCTGTCATATCAAGAGCCCTAAGTAGGGCTCTACTTAGGGCTCTACTTAGAGCCCTAAGTAGAGCCCTAAGTCTACTTAGGGCTCTACTCCTGCATTAGAACTGGAGTAAGCGGCCTTAGAACGCTTCTCGGCCTCTTGGCTAAGACAGCGGTCCCCTCCATTGGGTGGTGATAGTGGCAGTCTTTGTGACTTGGCTGTTACCACTGACTCAGAGGTTCAGTAAATCTTGTCCCGGGCTGAGATTTTGACTGCTAAATAGTGGGAAAAATCTCTTCCTTTTAGCTTTTGTATTTATTGTGTATTTGTTTTTAATTATTTATTGGTTTTTAATAAAGGTTTTAGCCTTTAACTGGTGGTGATTCCCTCCACCATGGCGGCTACCCATGCCGGCATAACAATCCTCATATCTTGGTGAAGGGCAGCACCGTGGTGAGAGAGGGACGAGCACTTTTAGCAAATCTGACTTTTAACGGACAGGATTTTAACCTCTTAAATATTTATGGCTTTAGTGACAAACATGACAGGTACGACTTTTTAGAGGAGCTGCAGCCCCACATGCTAGGAAGGAAACCTTTGATAATTGGGGGGGATTTTAACTGTATTTTAACCAGAAAAGACAGGAAAAGAAACAGACAGGACATTAAGGTAGACAAGACATCGCTTTTATTACAGAGAATCGTTAGGGATTTTAAACTAGTGGACTGTTTTAGGACAATGCATCCTGGAGAGGAGGGCTACACCTTGGGTCAGTGATGATGGCTCAAAGGCCTCTCGCATTGATTACTTTTTCATCAGGGACTGCGCCCTAACCGATGCTGGATTGTTACCAGCTTTCTTTTCCGATCATCTCCTTCTGTCCTGCAAGCTTTCACTTCCTTCAGGTGCGATAACCGGGAGAGGTCTGTGGAAACTCAACCACTCGTGATCTGTCCAGGGTTTACCCCGCCTCTCACCCGGAACGCTTGCTGGAGATAGGCACCAGCACCTCCCGACCCCGTTAAGGGACAAGGGTGAACAGAAAATGGATGGATGGACAGAGAAAAATTGTATATGTGTGTAACATTTTAATAGTATATATGTGCAATATTAATATTTTGTGTGTGTATGAGTTTTTAGTAGTATGTGAGAGACATAGATTTTGTCCTAAACGGCCCCTCATATTAATGTGACTCGAAGCCAAATGATGAGTCAGATGTGACACCTACATTTTTTTTCACCTTTGATTTAGCGAGTGGCCAGAAGGATGCAATTATCTAGCTGATATTTTTATGCAAGTGACTCAGAGCATTAATCGTAGTTACTGTCTTACTGGTGTTTAGAACCACAAAGTTACTGGAGAGCCAGTCACTAACACAGGACAAACACTGGACGAGGATGGCCGACTTACTCTAATACTCTAATGCTCTCTCTCAGCTACTTGTTTCTTATCCCATCCCATTATAAAAGCCTCTCACTATCCCGTATCAAATTCTCCTGTTTTTCCTGTTATTTTCCCCAACTTCCTGCCACCCACATTAGCTCTTATTTTTATGTAGCTTTGTGCCTTTTTGTAAGTTGTATCCTTTCATTTAAGATACCATTATTCTTTAATTCTTTAATTTTGCCTGTGACATTCTGCATATTTGTTCCTTCTGCAAACATTACACCCTGGAAGGGTCACCAAGTCATCATTGGGTAACACAGACACAGGACAAACAACAATGGACACTTAAAATACAGTTTGGCGAGGCCGATTAACCTGTCTAGAAAACCCACACATGCACAAGGAGAACATTAAAACCTAATTCAGAAAGACCAAAGGCTAGGACTCAAACACAGTAACTTTTTACTGCAAGACAACAGTGTTACCAAGCGCACCACTTCCCAATAATGCGCGATTATTGGGCAGAATTTGATTGTTTCCACTTCAACCACTTCTTCTTTCCACCCGCTAGAGGGCAGACATGGCCTTTGACGTTGAAGTGCTTCTCTTTCAATCGTATTGATAAACTATTTTTTGTTTGTCAAACCTAAACTATGGTTGCAAATACAGAATAGAAAATAATCTCTTCTGCAAAAAGAAGAGGTTATCTAAAATCAATCATTTTAGATTATTGGATTTATAATTTAAAGATATTTATGATAAAGTGTGTGTAAAACCTTGAACATTAAATTTAAAAAGGCAGATGGAAAATATCTAATTGGTTCATTATTTATCAGAAAGAACTATTATGCTTTAGAAAAAAAAGAACCTTGTTATCTAGAAAGTGCTTAGTTTGCAGTTATCCAGTGGAGAAGATTACCAGCTGCACATTCAACAATTACCATGGTAGATCCCACCTTTTAATGCTCAGAGCACATCATCCAGTCTGCTAATTTAAAATTATATTTTTGATTTTTAAAGGTGTTTTATTGAATAATCTGCAATTGGAAATATTTTCGAAGCACGAGTGGTTAGACGTCCTTTCTGTTTGTCTTTTAGTGCCCGTCAGTATAAGAAGTGTTTGTGTAACATTCACAGCTTCATGTCAATTCTAATGGACTCTGTCATTTCATCATCATCAGAAGATTTTTATGATGAAACATTTTAAACATAAACACATTTTCATCATAAACATTTTATAACTATAAAAAAACAGCATACACAGAGGGGTTGTCCTGGATTTTGAGGGCTCTGTCTTTGGTTTCACGCGCACCCATTCTGCTTCACAGCAGTCCTCTCCTCAGCATGTCAGGGTTATGCATATTTCATTTGCTCGTCTTCAGGGCAGCTATCAAATGAATCAAGCTGGATGGATAGAGGTGGAGCTGCGGAGCTTATGAAGAGGATGATGTGTGAAACCACTAACACCTGCCCCCTCCTCTCCAGGAATGAATGGGTTATGAGATGAGAGGAGATCTGGACGATTTATTCTCTTCAGCTGCAGAGAAGAACGGGGCCACAATGTCTCGGGACTAAAACCTGGATTTCACACCTCCAGTTTGCTCTGCCTTTGTTCAAAATCACTCCTCAATGGATCTTTTAAGGACGCATACATTTCTGATTTTGTTGCGTTTAGGACATTGAGGTACACTTTTGACATCACACCGTCCACTTTCCTCTTCTGCACGGATCCAAAAGTTGAAAAAGTCCTCATCATTACTTTGGGACATTTAGCACCATAGGTGTCAATCCCAAGTGGTACATGGTGAAGGAGGATGGCAAGCGGCATCTAGTGGATACTTTTTTCTCATTTTCTTTATAAGAACTTCTGAGCGACTAGGATTTTGTTTTGGGATACAAGAAAACAAAAAAAAGAGAAAAATGCCTTTCGATTTTGCAGGTTTGAAAAATCAGGTGCTAAAACCTGGGAAGGAGGAGGTCAAGAACACTGTGGGGGATTCTTTAGGAAAGCTGCAGAGGTGAGAGGATTAATTTGTGTGGAAACTTGCAGAAATTAAGCCGTATGGCTGCAAAAATGGTGCTGATGAGGATCGACCTCAGGGGTGAACACATAACATCTTCTGCCATAAGAAATCCTGGCGATAAAGAAATATCTGATTCTATTCTTTGCAGAGCGATGTCAGTGACGTAATCACAGGTTTTATTTTTAGGCAGTAATGCATATTTTACATCTACTGTAATACATTTTTAACAGAAGAATGTGTCAGCGGTGGAGAAGCTTAGAAATGTATTCAGACGATTGTCTGTACTTTAGGAAATAAAGTGGAGGGTTATTTAGACAAGACAACAAAAATAGAATTACAGAATTACAGATATCGAAAAGAAAATAAAGGCAAAATCATTATGAAAAGACAATTATGTGTTATAGAACAATGTAATGACAGACATGTTTAGTGTTGGTGTTGGCTTAGCATTTATTCAAGACATAATTTGAATAATAATTTCATAAGAAGATAGTGAAAAAAATAGAGCTGTAAAGCCTAACAGAATTACTACCAACACTTATATTTCCACTCCCACAAAAAATAATAATACTAACAGTAGCAATATTTATTAATTTGTTCTCAATTTATGATGATTATTATAATTATTTTGTAATTTTTACTATGCTTCTTCTAATTTTTGGCTTAATTTCAGCAAAAAGAGGCACAGTGGAGGCAAAAACATAGCAATAAATAGAATACTGTGGAAATATCCTTTATTGTCCCAGGATGTGAAAAAAAATATATTCTGTGCAACAGCAGCAAAGTAACAGGCAATAACAGCAAATAGACTCACACATAGATAGAATGTACAATATATAAAACAGAATAAAAAATATAATACCGTGCACTAAGGGCAAAATTTCAACATAAATACAGTGTAGTTATAAAAAAATACTCCAATCTAACGGAATGTGAAATGGAGGTGATTAAATAAAAAAATTTACAAAATGCGCACGTTTCTTTGAGCATTGAAAAGACATAATATTTACAATTAGTGCCAGTAAAAAAACTCTGCAGCAAGAAAGTTGCAGATGTGAAAGAAATGTTACAATTCATCAAAGCTTATTCTTCCCTCTCTTAAATTTGTGCAGGAGAAAAACTGTGCAAATTTCAGCAGCCTTATGCGGTGCCTCTGGTCGCTTGGTAATAGGAGATCTTTTGCTGGCTGATGTGAACAGAGACAGATTGATTCAGGTGGCAGAATGGACGTAAAGAATGAGAAACCTTAAATAAATCTGATGACAGCAGATCACTGATCTTCATCCTTATCTTTCGCCTCTGTTTGCTGCTGATTTTTGCTAACACGCTATGTAAATAACAGTGTGACATGAAAATGCAGCAAGGTGAACAGATTACCATTCCCTTTTACTCTTTAGGAAAATGGACGGTAGTAATGTTGAGGATGAGGAAAACATTGAACTGACAGAAGATGGACGGCCAGTGGCGTCAGCACCACTTCCTGCCCCCCTGCTGGACTGCAGCTGCGGCGGTCTGCCTAAGCGCTACATCATTGCCATCCTCAGCGGCCTGGGCTTCTGCATCTCCTTTGGCATCCGATGCAACCTGGGCGTGGCCATTGTAGAGATGGTGAACAACAACACAGTCTATATCAATGGGACGCGAGTGATTCAGGTAGACTGAGACCTAACAAGCTAACTGAATACTGTTTTGTTTTTACTCTTTGGCATTAAAGGTTTTAAGATATACATGTCTTATTGAATTGCATCTTGAAAAAGATGATTTACTTTTGAAATTCATTTTAAGAAAGTAAACTTATGAGTATGTCCATTTTAATAAATTAGATTAGCACCAAAGAATTTATTTGTTACAGTAATTCATTTCCAAACATGAAACCCGTATATTTAGTGGCATAACTTACATGAAAGGTATTGTGTATTAAGCCCTGCTTCTGCTGCTGCCTAGCTAATTAAAAAGTAGAAAGCCAAATGAGATAAAATGGATGTTAAGGCTATTCAAGGTTAAACATACACATTGGCTGCATTGTGATTGCAACCGTCCACAAAGAGGGTAAGTCACATCATGTATTTGTAAAAGAAACTGGATGTATGCAAGTATAATGGAAAGTTAAGTTTAAAGTCCTGCTTTCACATGGCATAAATATTTTTGGCATTTTATTTGGAATTCAACGTCCCATAGTCTGTAAGGAAGAGTGGAGAGACTTCAGGTCCAGTGTGAAGTTTCCAGAATCTGTGATCTGCTGGTGCCTGTCCACTGTGTTTTATTAAGTCCAAACTCAACTTACCTGCAGATGGAGACATTTTAGATTTGTTGTCTAGCATTGTATACATGTTGTTTTTATGTATACAAACACCAGCAAGAGTTCTGTTGATTTTCTGCATGTGATCAATAAGTCGTTGGAGCCACTTCAGACTACCTTGCATGTTTCATGCAGAAATGTCTTAATTCTTTTGTGGAGAAACTAAATGTTATGTTTTCATTAGCTGCAAAGCCTAATCATCAAGATTAACAGAAATAATAATAACAATAATGATTCAATATATTCCGTAAACTTTTAGCAATTTCAAGTCAGACATTCACTTTCCACAAAACATATTTTCAAATAAAAAGAAAATGTAATAATTTTTTTTAGAAAACTTATTATTGAGTGTTCTTTTATGCCTTGCATAGAGTCATCTTAAATGTACATACAATTAATTATAAAAACAAGGGTTTTTAAATCTTATTTTGGCTTACGAAATACTGCTTTTGTTTCAGGCACAGTCATAACACACAAAAAGGTCAATGTTCACTTTTTTCATCATACATTCTGAAAGGGATTCAGATTAGTTACCAACATGTGATAATCAAGGGAAGCACTCTGTATTTTATTCCCCAGAATATTCACATTTTTGTCTCATTTGTTTTATTAATTCCTTTTCAGAAAGCTCAGTTTAACTGGGATCCAGAGACCGTGGGGCTGATCCACGGGTCCTTCTTTTGGGGCTACATCGTCACTCAGATCCCAGGCGGATTCATCTCCAACAAGCTGTCTGCCAACAGGTTGGGGTGCTGTTGGTGTAGTTTGTGTTACTGGTATTAGCACTGGAAACTCAGCTTTAGCAGTAAAGATTCACTTTTTCACAAGAATAAACTGGGTGTCACCCTGATTATTATCAAATAAGAAGCATTCAGTAAATAAGTAAGAGAATTAGAATTAGGGAGCGCTCTTCTTCTGCCCATGCGGTTTAAAGGGTTAAAACTGTTTGGCGCGGTGAGCATTACTGATGGAGCAGATAGCAATCCTGTAATAAAAGCTTCACAGGAAAAAAAGGACACGACACTGACAGAGTTAATAATGAAAGATCCTGCTTCTGATTTCCTTCCGAAACAGCAGCAGCTGGAATATTACAAGTGTCACTTACACGCTGCTTTGGAAAAAACGGAGGACGGGGATTTTGGGTAAGAGGGAGCATGGCAGCAATGTGGCGGTGAAGCAGAAACTTGTGGGTTGAATGGAATGTCTTTTTATCTCATTCAGTGAATGACAGAGGCGTCAGATGTGTCAGGCTGTAAGGTTGACTGAGACACTTTGACAGACAGATTCAGAGATGTGGTGCTTTATTAGTCTACTGCAGCTTACAGACACACACACAACCTCCCCCCCCCACACGCACACACGCGCGCACACACACAGTGTTTGCCAAGCTTTCACCAGCTGCCTAAAGATTTGGTCAAAATCACAAATATAGGTGCAGCTGAATAAATTAGAAAACTATTTAAACAATCATTTATTTACTTATCAGTAATATAAATGTCACGCCTGTCATAAAACCTTTATTTAACCAGAAATGTCTCATTGAGACTAAAAGGAAGAAAAATAATAAAGAGCAAACACAGAAAAAAGTAGAAATAAGTCTAATATAAAACTCGACATTAAATCAAAACATTTTCAAAAAAAATTATTTACAAACTGATTCAGAGTTGCCTTAAATACCTTAAAGGAGACAATTTATTTCAGCTTTAAGTCTTTCTACGGTTGATTCCAGTCTGAGGGAGCAGCAAACTGGAAAGCAATTTTTTGCAAAGGTCAGTGCAAACCGAACAATTAATAAAATAAAATCACCTGAGCGCAAAAAATAAACACCTGAAAATATTCTAACAATAAGGGACAAGAGATGCAGTCCCAAAGCAGTCAAACAGACCTACTAAATCTGTGATGAAGGGATAAATCTTGATAAACAAGATTTTATTTTGAAATAAGAACCTAGTTGCAGCTTTATATTTTTTTCACGAACTGTTGAAGCTAGAAAACAAAGCCGGGGGAGTAATCAATTTTAAAACCTAAATATTTAAAAGTGAAGGTTTATTTCCCCATTAACATTTTCATTGAAACACGTAAGCTATTCCAATGGAGTCTGGCTGTACTGATTCATTGACGACCCTTGTTTTCCTCACAGGGTGTTTGGGGCTGCCATTTTTCTAACATCAGTGCTGAACATGTTCATCCCATCAGCTGCCAGGGTGCACTACGGCTGCGTCATGTTTGTACGCATCTTGCAGGGGTTAGTGGAGGTAAGGAAAGAAAATTGTCAGCTAACAGAAAATTAGCAAATTAATTTAGGTTCCTAGAGCAAGAGAGAGATGAATGATGAGGCAGGTCACCCTCTACCAAGCATTGATTAAGCAATTTTTTGTGAGACTTGTGTTGGAGTGACACGTCGTCATTCCTTACACGCCTTAGTGATGGGTATTTTTATTTTCTAGTTTCAGGTGCTCTAATGTATGCTTTGCTTTCACGGACCAAATCTATAGCCGCATAACTGTTTCTGTGGTCCCGCTGAGGTTTGCACAACCACAGAAGTAGAAATTCAAGATAACATTTGTGTGCCTAAAGGTAATTTTATCAGTGACTGATAAAATTAAAACTACATCTTGTCATCAACGTGACAAGATGTACAAGTAAAAACTATTCTGTTAATAAATAGTTTTATCTATACTTTCTGCCATGACCGGGCCTTTGAGGTCATTTATGATCTTGATGTGGCTTGAAGTGAAAATGTGTTGGAAACGTCAGCTGGAGTGGAATCATCTGATTGTCAAACGTATTCAGGAAGAGCAACGTGACAGAAAAATACCAGAAAAATTGATAATTTTTAGTTGGTATTAATTTCTTGGTTTCTTTGGAAACCAAGAAATTCCAAAGTAGGAGAGCTAGACGTTTTACACCATCCTCAACTTTTATATCCAATCTTTGTCTTTATTTACGCTTTTGTTTTCATCTATTGAAAGAATGATCATCTACTAATAGTTGTGCTTTCCCTCCAAAAAAATCAGTCTAACTCTTAAAAACCTGTCTCCTTTGCATCTCCAAGTCAGTCTTTGATCTTTGTCATTCTGCACCCTGCTCCCTTTAGGGGGTCACCTACCCAGCGTGTCACGGGATGTGGTCCAAGTGGGCTCCGCCTCTCGAACGTAGTCGACTGGCGACCACATCATTCTGCGGTGAGTCACGTCTCTCTTTTCTTTAATCTAACAAACAGCAGCTCTGAGCTTTTTCACTGTTCCAAACATCTTTGATGCAACCTCTTCACAAGTCACAGGGAGAACGGCAAGTAAATGACATGAGTGAGCTTGCTTTGCTTTGCAGATGCTGACCCGTGCTGCCTCTGTTGAAATTTGAATAACAGTGTCGCACTTTAAATTGGTACTATGACAACCCATGCATCAAAACCCTCTCAGCCGTGCTCTTGAAGGCGTCAGACTGCAGAAAACAGGCTAAAACACCCTCACTAATGGCTCTTTTTGACGGTGTTTGCTCAATGACTCTAATGCATGTTTTTGATTTGACTGTGGTCATTAAGACACATTTGAACTCCCCGGTGTTGGTGTCTTGTATTGCAAAAAACAAACAAACAAAAAAAAGCATAACCAAGAGAAAACATATTTTATGATGAGTATCACTGAGATGTGATGACTGACAGTGATGTTTGATATCATCAGGTTCCTACGCCGGAGCTGTAATCGCCATGCCTTTAGCTGGAATTCTGGTGCAGTATGTCGGCTGGCCTTCAGTTTTCTATCTTTATGGTGAGGAACAATAAAGCAGACATAAAATTCCCACAATCCCATGTCATTTACACATTTTAAGTCGTAGTAAAACAAGTTAAAAAACATTTTCAGTCTAATATTATTGGCACATTCTCAGTTCTGAAACAGTTTCCGTGAACATTATGTGTGGTGGGAGACCAACATAGCACAGGACTGGATTTTCTTCAGCAAGTCCCTCTACGAATAAGCATGTTGGATAATGGATGGATGGATATTAATACTTCATAGTTATGGACTTCTGTTGAAGCCCAGTACAAGTATTAATTAGATGCAAAGAATTGATCTGAAACAAAAGTATCAAGGCAATTTGCAAAACAAACAAGTCCAGTTTATGTAAATAAATGTATAACTAATTCAGTCCAGAAATCAGATTCAAAGTCAGTTACATACACATGTGGATCCTATTTACAAAACAATGCCATTAAGTTTGGATTATTATACCAATTCTTGAAAAGTCTTTA
Organism: Girardinus metallicus; assembly: GCA_903067095.1. Classification (NCBI taxonomy): domain Eukaryota; kingdom Metazoa; phylum Chordata; class Actinopteri; order Cyprinodontiformes; family Poeciliidae; genus Girardinus; species Girardinus metallicus. The sequence goes on along the minus strand of CAEGAE010054738.1, from coordinate 5,224 downwards.
CCCATAAGGGAAGCCTGCACATTGCATCAAGTCACTGTCTGACTGACTTGACTCTCTTAAAGCAAAGCATGCAGTGTCACTGGAGAGGACAGCTCCACTTTAACAGGACTAAACCTGCAGCAGTGAGAGGAGTAGTCTGCTGTGTCCAGCCGGTGGTTAAATACTTTTGTCTTTGTTTTGTATCTAATAATTTAATTTATTCATTTATCAATGCCAAAAAACAAAGCTGTGTCATTATAAGGCTGGTGTAATGTTTGCTTTCTAAGTTTAATAGCCTCATCAGAAAATACACTAGCTCTGTTTAGTAGAAGGAAAATCTACAGTTTAATTTCACATAAGGTCCTTTTCATAATCTGTGTGCGACACGTTGCTCCCTGCTAGCTGTACTCTGTCTGGTTTTGCACCTTGGTTTTATCTAAAACTCTTCGAGGTTTGATTAAAATGATTAACACTCACACGAAAGCCTTACCTTCGCCAACGTATTTTAATAAAAAGCCACTCTGATTTCACCGCGATACGATCTCATGATTTATTGATGTAAATTAGCATTTTCCTGTCCTACCTCTGTGACTCATGCTGGGACTATTTTTAATAACGGAAATTCCTGTGATCCAGAGAGGGTGTGTGCTGGGGTTTAATTAATTTGTCCTATGCTCACTCATTCATGCTTTTATAAAAAGCTCTGCAGATAACCACAGTGTGAATGTAATCTGCTCTTGTCTCATTTGAAGGGGTGTTTGGGATCTTGTGGTATATCCTATGGCTCCTCCTGGCTTATGGGAGTCCTGCTCAACATCCCACAATCACACAGGAGGAGAAGATGTACATCGAGGCTGCCATAGGCGAAACAGCCAACCAGCTGAGTGCTACAGAGGTGTGTATATTTAATAAACTCTGGATTTCAGGCTATGTTTGAAACCTACTCACACGTTTGACCTCCAACAGAAATTCAAGACCCCATGGCGTCGTTTCTTTACCTCCATGCCGGTCTATGCCATCATCGTGGCAAACTTCTGCCGCAGCTGGACCTTCTACCTGCTCCTTATCAGCCAGCCAGCATACTTTGAGGAAGTGTTTGGCTTCCCCATCAGCAAGGTTAGCCTCATTGACAGAGTTATCAGCCCTCTGCAGTTTTAAGAGTAAAACCTGTTCCTATAGTTGCATCAAGAAGTATTCAAACCCTTTTGAAAATTACGTTATATGTCATTTTCCACACTGTGACAACAAATCTGACCAAATGTTTTCTGTTTTAGTTCCAACAACCAAAATCATTTCTCAGGTTCCTACGCTGGAGCTGTAATCGCCATGCCTTTAGCTGGAGTTCTGCTGCAGAACTCCAGCTAAAGTTCTGCACCAGAACTTTAGCTGGTGCAGAACTACTGATGTTCGGCCGTTTTCAGCCGTTTAGCTGAAAACGGACGAACATCAGTAGTGGTTAATTAGAAAACTAATTAACCCCTAATAGCAATTAGTGGTTAATTAGTTTTCTCCAATTTCCTCTTTCCTAACTGTTTGACAAAATGTTGCTGCCCTCCTTTTTCGAATGAACATTTCTTGCTTTTGGGATGCAAGAAATGTATCAGTCTCACCACTTAGTATCATCCAAATAAACATAAATGATTTATGTATGTATGGGTGTTTTTAATCTGTTATTAGTTATTTAACGTGTTACTTCTTATTTAATGTGTACAGGTGGGGATCTTGTCTGCCGTCCCCCACATGGTGATGACAATCATCGTCCCTATCGGAGGGCAATTGGCGGATTTCTTACGAAGTAAAAAAATCATGTCAACAACAAATGTGAGGAAGCTCATGAACTGTGGAGGTACGCTGATGCAGCCATTCCTCAAATATTACTGATTTCATACAAACCACTGAGGACCACCAAGATCTGCAGAATATACAGAAAAGTCCTTATTTGGAAATTAAAATTACCTTTAAAGAATCCCTTCCAAATTTTCCCCATTCTCTAGTCAGAGAAAGTTAATTAATTCATTTCTCTGATTAAGCTGGATAATAATAATAATCCCTTTACATTGGCTAATTTTAGTTTTTTATTTCAGGATTTGGTATGGAGGCCACACTTCTGCTGGTTGTTGGATTTTCTCACACGCGAGGAGTCGCCATTTCCTTCCTTGTGCTGGCTGTAGGCTTCAGTGGATTTGCCATTTCAGGTTCTTAAAACCTCAGATTTGACTTTATTCAAAAACTGTTTGGAACAGGGCGAAAATATGCAGTGAGCATTATTTGCAGGAGAACCTTTGGAATTTTCTTGTGTTTGTGTTAATTTCACTTAAATGTATTTATGCTGTGTTTTCAGGTTTTAATGTCAACCATTTGGATATTGCTCCTCGTTATGCCAGCATCTTGATGGGTATTTCCAATGGAGTTGGAACACTGTCTGGAATGGTGTGCCCCCTTATTGTCGGAGCTTTGACTAAACACAAGGTAAAAAATCTCTTGATAATCCAGTGCTGTAAAAAAATGATTCAGTCCCTTAAAGGTGACTTTTGTTTCTGTGTTTTTATCATACTTAAATCTTTTACATTATTTAAAAAATTAATATCAGACAAAAATAAATTGAGTTTACAAAAACTGTTTTCAAACGATGGTTAAGAAAAAAAAATTAATCAACTTCATTTTGGTTATTTGGAGCCATGCTGGCATACTTTATGGGAAAATCCAAGTGTGTTTGTGTTGTGTAAAACTTAAGAATCTCTTTGTGATTAATTAAAAATAATTAAAAACAATTAAAAGTACTGACTCTCTCTATTGTGGGAAGTTAGTAAGTCTGTCAAGTAGGAGGGCAGTAGAAGCTCTAAAAGGAAAGGAAAGTTTAAAATAATAATTAGTGGTTAATTTATTATAAACTGTTTAATGTATTTTTTTTTTTATCCAGACATCAAATTTGGCAACATGTTTTGTGGTTTTAAATTAATATATGTTATTTATCTAAAATACCAGATGAATTTCTTGCTTGAGCCCCACGTAAATTTTATATTATAAAATAGCCACAAAATTGAGGTTTGTGGATTTATTTTGTACCATTTATTTGATCAATCCCTATGTTGTCTCTGTGTAACCTCACAGCTATCCTAAGCTTTCATCTATAATTTAACTTACTGTTACATTTATTACAATTATTACATGCAACTTGTGAATATATAGCCTAATCTCCGTATTTCGTCTCTAAGAGATCAGTGAACCTTCCTCTTCCATCTTCCCACAGACTCGTTTGGAGTGGCAGAATGTCTTCATTATTGCCTCCATGGTGCATTACACAGGAGTCGTCTTCTATGCTATCTTTGCCTCAGGGGAGCAGCAGGACTGGGCCAACCCCGAGAGCCTGAGTGAGGATAAATGCGGCATTATCGATGAGGACGAGCTGGCGGAGGAGTCAGAACTTACCAACGACGGTGGCCTGACTTCCAAAAAGAGCTACGGAACGACAGACAATTCACATGGTCAAAAACAGGGATGGAAAAAGAAGAGAGGTGTCACCATGGAGGGGGAGGAGGAACACTATGGTAACGGGGACTACCAGGACGGGTACCAGTGAGACAGCATGCGGATTACAATTAGAGGACTTCCAGAACACTCGGATGGAACTGAAGGTCTGATTTCACACCGGAGGAGGAGTTCAAGGGAAACAACAGGAGCTGCAGCATTAAAAGCACCCCAAGACAGTCTTTTTCAGCTTTCAGTGAAGAATGTACAATACTGTACAATAGTTTCAGACCTTCTGTAATTTCTGAATATTTTGTTTCCAGAAAGCCAGACAATATGTTAGTTGACAATAACCACAGAATAAGAGATTATCACTTGATCTACTAACAATCACAGTCTGGCTCCTTGGAAGCAAAATATAAAGAAATGAGGGTTGACTTATGTTTTGCACAGTTCTTTGGTTACTTGATATGTAGCAAAATGTAAAAAAAAAAAAAAAAAAAAAAAAAGCAAATATTTGACATTATTTTAAATTAGAAAGCCACTGGAAAAACAGAATGTGTCTATCACAAAAAATACAACTAGGTTACATATCATCTGTTTTGTACAATCCAGCACCATACTGAAAATATATGAGCAACACATCGACTTCCAAACCAATATTTTGTTTTTCTGCAGGTGACGCTGATTGCAGTTTGTGTTAATCCATGTGGACAGTCCATGAGAAGTTTTGTGTCAGCTATGCAACCTGAAAAAACCTGAAGGAATGTAAAGATTAGACCTCAGTAGACCGCAGTCTTTATGGTGTCAGTCTTATTAGTGTATGTCTGCTGTCGGTGAATGGTTGCGCTGTGTTACTGCTTTGCTTCTTTGAGCAGGTTTTAGTTCACCATATACTTGGAAATCACCTTTAAATCAGCGTTATTATTTACGGAGCTTTAGGCTCCATATTTTAATTGGACAAAATTAATGTTGAATGTTTTTTTTTCTTCCCCTTTTTGTCTACATGGAGATCCAGTTAGAAACATAGAGTATTTTTGCTATAATCACAAAAGAATGTGTACAATGCTCAACAAAGAAAATGTGCTGTAAGTTTTAACTTTAGAGGCTTGATTTGCACACAAACACATCTGGTTTAAAAACAAATAACTGCATTATTGAAGATTATTGAGATGGTTATGGATTACAGCATGAAAGGCTTTAAGGTTCTGGATTAAGAGATAGTGTTTATGTGAATGATGAACATTTTTTGTTCCTTTGTGAAATCATGAAATTTAAAAGACTTTATAAAATGACTAATTGCTTGGTTATTGAAATGGAAACTGAATTGAAAGTTGACCTTTTAATCAATATCTTCAGTTATAATTTATTGCGCTGAATTGCAGGATGGCATTTGCTGCCCTTGGCATATTCATTTCCACCTCCAAACAGGACTTTTAGAATAAAAGCCTTAAATATCCTCAAAGAACCCACAGCAAGCTCTTGCTACTGTTATTATTAAAGTGCCTACCTGTGCAATCACAAAGAGGCTGCACAAGTGTATTTTTCATGGGATGGGTGGTAATCTTTACTCTCTAAGAAAACAGCAAAGCCAGACTGACGTTTTCCAGAGTCTCCAGCCACGTTCCGGGTGAGAGGCGGGGTACACCCTGGACAGGTCACCAGTCTGTCGCAGGGCAACACAGAGACACACAACCACGCACTCACACCTAGGGACAATTTGGAGAGGCCAATTAACCTGACAGTCATGTTTTTGGACTGTGGGAGGAAGCCGGAG
>CAEGAE010054735.1:0-18907 GCA_903067095.1 Girardinus metallicus | reverse complement strand
TAATGATGGCACTTGACTTAATGTAATGTTTTGATTGTCGATTCTATGTTGCATGACTCTGTGTTTTTGTGTTTGTTGTGATGTAAAGCACTTTGAAATGCCCTGCTGCTGAAATGTGCTATACAAATAAAATTTGATTTGATTTGATTTAAATGAACCCACAATAACCTTCACAGCAAGCAGCCTTTATAAAAGAAGTATTGGGGCTAATGTGCCATAGCAGACATATTTACAGTGAGAGGAGAAAGGCTTCTCCTTTCCACCATTTCTGTTACTTATGCTAAGTCATGCAGCTGTATCCTTTGGGCTCTTGGTCAGTATTCAAAGCAGTGCAGCCCCAGAAGGAAACACTAATATGCAACCTGAATCAACAAGTATTGAAGAAATTATGCAGAAAATGGCCAAAATGGTTTCATTTTTCAAACTGGATTTTTAAAAGGTCGTACTTGAAAAAACTTCAAAAATATTGAATAGAACAATACTGATTACACAATTAAGACCTTGTAGGTAAATTGTCATAAAGAATGTTTAATAGGATTTTCTTTGATTAGAGAAACAACAACAAAAAAGAAGTATCCTTCATTGAATTTCATTATGGCCAGGGCTTAGATCTAAATCCCCTTCATGCATTTATTCATGCTTGCAGTTCAGTTTCTGCTGTAAGGCAGAGCTTTCACTTTAAACATAAATGTGCTTTGAGAGCACAGTTGCAGAATCGCACTTATGGATTGTCATGAGCAACAGATTTATTTCAGCCTCCCAATCTAGCCCTTTTGTAATGACAGTGTAGCTTCTTAATTTAATGACCTATATAGCTGTCTTTGTGGTATCAGTAAATTATAGGTTGAACTCCCTTTTACTGTGAGTGTGAACAAGCCTTTGGAGAAAATTCTAAATTAAGGAAAATCATAATGTTAGTTCTGGTAGTCCTTGTCTCTCAATTAAGGTTACTAGTCTTGAAAAGTGAGCTAAATGAAGGAACGTCTGACCATGTTGTAATTTTACATCGTAGAACAGCTGTACTTGTACTTCAGCACATTTGTCATTAATTTGCAGCTTTTTCTTTTCAATTGTTTTTAATTTGTTACTCATAATTATTTCTATTTTCATGTCTGAAATTGAAAAGGAAAAGATGAAAGAAAAAAAGAGGGCAAAGGAGCCAGAAGTTGCAGAAAAGTGATGCCTATACATTTGGACAGAAAATGCAAGTCTCTGGGATGGGCACCCGAGAAGACAAAAGGGATGACAAAGTCTCCATCTTGGATTTCACAAGGTGAATATATAGCTGGTGATTTAGCATTTGGAAGTCTGGAAAACTGCTGTCTGAGAAGGAGAACCTTGGACACTTAGCAAACGTTGTGGAGAGCCCAGTCGGTCTGTAATTCATCACAGTGATAATAGGTGCTTGTAAAAAAAAAAACCCAAACAAAAAAACCCAAACAAAACTGTACAAAACAATCGGCTGCATATATCTGAAAGAAATGAACCCTTATAACGGCTCAATTTAGTTAAATCACTAAATATCCCTTGATATGCAATACTGTGCACACTGCCCTGAAGAAGCCATGCCTACAGTCATCTATATAGCCTCTCTTAGAGGTCCAACCAATCAGCAACAAAGAAAATTAATGGCACGCTAATGGCATGCCAAGTAGCATTCAGCTTCTCAAGCTGTATTGTTTTCTAATATTTTATAAAATAAAAATCCATGAACAAGCAAAATTTCAGAAAAATCCCTCAAAAAACATCAGTTTTCTGAGTTTCTGAGTTTGATCATTTAATCTAAACAATAATGAAACACTGAAGAACAAGCATATCATAGCACAGAAACTTTGGAAATAACTGTGTTTATTAAACATGGTACTGAGTAACTCTAACTTTACAGATGCCAGAGGTCAAACTGTTTCAGCCTCTTCTTAAGAGGTTAAACTCCTGTTCCTTCCTTTTTCTTTGATCTTGGAAGTCCTCCTTTTTCCAGCTACTACCTTTTCAAGTCTTTCTTGAGAGCTTTAATGAGGCATATGAGTAACAACATTTCATCACTTTCAGACCTCTTTAACCGGGCTAACGTAGTCTATCTTTTCCATTCTTTCAAACTTTCCAGTTTTATTGTCTCCTTTATTCTGTTTTCTTCAATTCACCTTTCAGTGATCTTTTTAAGCAGATGGTTTCATAGGACCAATATCTTCACTTCTGTTATGGTCTGAATCGTTTTAAGAGTATTTCTGTTTTGAGGTGAGTCTTGACTCAGGCCAGTCTTCCTTGTTTGAAGTTTTAAAGAAAAATGTTGAAATCATTGAAAATGCTGCCATTGAAAATGTTGTCATTTCAGCAACATTTAAATGCAGTGAAAAAGCACTGACTCCTTTACAGATTCATTCTATTTAAGCTTTTAGGTCAGTCTTTATTAATTCATATTATAAAATTATGAAACAAGGACAACATGACTAAACACAAGAATGTGTAAAACAGAGTCAGATTCATTTCAACAGATTTTTTTTTACCCTTTTTAAATAAAACAAATGTGAGAACTAAATTTTACTCAGGCTATCTTTGATATCGATATTTATTTGATTATCTGTTCAGTTTGCAAAAAAATAAATAAAATAACCACTCATAAAAAGAAAAGCAGTGAGGAGAAAATACATGTTCACGGCATTAAATGCATAAATTACTTTAACATTCACCCCTTTACGCTCATACAGCACACCATGTGGGGCTACGTAAAGTTCATTGCCTTGCCCAAGGACACTTCAAATTTTCACAGGACCAGAAATAGGATGGAAATCTCAGTTGTACCAACATATAGCTGGACTTACAAATCTCCTGTCTACCTCAGCACAGGTCTGCTTTTCCTAAGAGGAAAAGATTGTTTCATGACCGCACAGCAGAGTTTGCTTTCCCTTGGGGCAGCTGTTGCAATAAGTACAAAATGTATTTAATTCTGTATTTCCCAGTTTGTTACATAGTTTCTTCATTCTATTCATTTTTTAAAATCTTATTTATTCTTTTTTTTGTTTTAACTTGCATGTACGCTCATTGACCAGTACTGCCAAACATTGCAGATTCCATCCCAAGTTAGTGTCTGAACAGTGAGATATGGATGCAGGTGTGTAAAGACCAGCACAGGAAACGCCTAGGATGACAAACAGGTGTGTGCTTGTGACTGTGTGCCAGAATGTGTGTTTGGAAGTGTGTGAATGCAGTTTCGTTCGTGTGCCTCACTTCAGGGGGGCAGATCTGACCAGAGGCTATGCTTTAGTCTTACCGCTAATGTTAGTGGCTCTGTAAGTGCAGTTCAAAGTACTCAAAGTACTGCCTCTGTCCTTGATAAAGCTTAAGTACGCCTCTTTATGAAGCTTCATGCATGTGACTCTTTGTGTAGACATTTGTGTCTGTTTTAGCATGATTGGTATGCCCATATGCAACACTCTTTAGGTCACACGATAGAAAGCATATGTGGGTTTGCAATCACTTTGGCAATAAAGTAACATCCAGTCTGGGAATGTAGCTCTTTCCTCAGCCAAAGAACAGCATGTAGCTCTGGTATTTTACTTTTAAAGCAGAAACAGTTGTCTCCTTTTCAGTAAGTTTCAGACTTATAGGTGGTTTGAGATCAAAGACTGGGAAAACACTTAGACAAACAAGCTCTTTCTGCAGGAAAAGCTTGTCGTCTCTAATGAAATCTGGGACCTGCATACAACATCCGTTTTTTCAGACTCAGTGATCCAGAATTTAAAGCTGAGCTGCAATCTGTTTTGTCAAGTAAAATATAACTGCAATATTTTACCTTCCGAAGACATAAATTGCTTCTAGAAACACACAAATAGGTCAGAATGATGTCTTTCTTGTGCACCCCTGCAGAGAGACGACTCATTGTTTCCATAAGCTGCTTTACACAAAACAAAACATGTATTTCATGAGGTCGCTGAAATTTACGGCAACGTATAAACACGACTAAACAATGCATGTGAACAACAGTTTAAAGGAATTACTATCTAAAAATCATTATAATGTAATCATTTCCAATCATCTCATAATATTCACAATTTGTTTCCATTTTTCTAAAACTCAGGCTCAGTTTTCACTTCACAGCAAATTTTTATGATTTATGGAAAGCTCATTTTATTCTTGGGTTTGCTGTAATCTACATCAGCTTCTCTCCACTCGGCTTCATTCTCTAGTAAAACCTCTTGTAGAATATCCACCATGAAGAGACAATCTTCAGAGAAAACAGATTTTAATTTTGATTAAATTTTAAATGGTGCAATGCAAAATAACCATGTAGTTTAAACCAACTTTGAATACAGTAATTAAAAAAATAAATCTCTCGCTTCTTATTTTGGCATCTAGGAAATACAAATTATAATTGTATGTCTAATTGACCAAAAATGCAAAAAAAAAAAGTTTGCCACTGGCAGTGATGTGAATAAATGCATTGAACTGTACAATTCTTAACTAAGCAACACTGTTTTTTCATGTCAAACTTGAAAGGGAACGTTATCCAGATGTCAAAAGAGGGGCCTTTTGTGTGCGTGTGTGTTTCGTTGGGGAAGGGAGTATGTGGATGGAGATTGGACAAAAGATGAACCCCGTGTTTTTCGGGTGCTGGCTTCAGCTATTCTATGCAGAAAAGAGACACAATATTTTCCCTCCAAATTGAGAGCTTGGTGCTTCATGTGGGTGAATGTACACAAGCACACAGGCGGCTGAGCTATTCTGCAAACACAGGCAGTCTTAGTGAGGACCATACATTAATGATTTATTTCTCTTTCCTCTATTTAAACTTATTTATAATGCCTTCTGTTTTCGCTTTAAAATGCAAAAGTTGTATGCCCCAACCACTAAATTTAATAGATTAAACAGACTTTTTCTTTTGCACCATGACTGTGTTGTCACTTTACAGGTTACATGCAGTCATTTATGGTTATGGTAGCAAAAACTGTCCAAGAACTGAACAGTCTTTGACTTTAATGTTACTTTTCCCTACCTCTCTGTATGTGCTATTTATTATGCACATAAATAAGTTTTTTCTCAGACAACTTCATTGAAATTAATTTTTTTATTTTTTAACAATGAGCTAGTGATTAAGTTTTCTGCATAGGTCACCCATATTTTAATACACTTTTCAGATAATTGAAAATATACTCACCAGTATGCTTTGACTCTAAATTTGATTTGACAAGGAAGCGTGGATAAGATAAGATGTTGGCTTCAGACAGTAATCCCACATGAAAAGGTTTTCCCTTCATTAATTTTCCGCAGACATCTCATTGGGACATAAACTGCATTAAACATTTAACCTCTTTCACAGCTTAAAAAGCAAGAGATGAAGAGATTGATTGGAAATTTTCACTGAATTTCAATTTGGCATCTGCTCGGGCATCATCTCTGTGACTGATTGCTTATTTATTGATAGCAAAAGTATAGCTATCTCCGAACATCAAATTACAGGGCTATAGCATTTCTCTGGACAGCTTGTACTTGTTTTGCAAGAAATTATACAACCAAACCCAACCATACAGGCCACATCAGAGGGAGTGCAAGCAGATGGGATTATGCGGAAAGGTCTGATTTGTGAGTGTTAAACACTTTAAGTGTGGAACGATTGGAGTGTCTCACTCTCCAAAATTGCTTGCATGTGTATGTTTTGCATGTATGCATCTAACAGTGTGTGGGGGCGTGCATGTGTGTGTGTGCTGTAGTCGCCTCTTTAGGGCTCAAAGTTTTTCCGTATGTCGACAATTATTAATCTGTAGGTGGTCACAGTAAGGCCAGAGGGGGAAGTTTAATATCTGTGCAGCCGTGTGTGGCGGTGAGTTGATTAAGAGGTGAAGCGCAGTCAGTCAGTGAGGGATGTGTACATTTGCTAGTGTCTGTCATTTACTATGCTGCGGCCTATAATTTAGTTCATTTCTTGGTGTGGGAGCAATCTTGTTTGTGTGCTAGCTTATGTAATGCACTGGTATATACATGCAGAATAGGGAACAGTCTTATTGGTACCTGGGGTTCAATGATCTTCAGTGTTATTACTACCAGCAGGTCTGGACAAATAGCTAAACACTGGATTCATTCATTCTCAAAAAAGGCTGGATACATAAGTGAGATGAGATTTCACGTTCTAACAAATTTATTGCCCCAATGGGAAATACAAAGTAGGTTTTTATTAAACATTTCACTCACAATTAATCTTGTTATTATTTGATCTTGCCTTCATTTCACAATTCTAATACATTTTAATAGTTCTTGAAAATAAGTATCAGAATGTAACTAATATCCTCTGCGTCAGTAAATATACTTCTCGACATAGATGTTGACATGAAATTCAACAAGTTCAATCCAAATAATTTGTGCATATGTAAGGCATCACAAAAATAAATAACACACATTTTCCCCCTATATTATGTGTTATAAAGTGAAATGACAAGAAAATAAAATGTGATGTTTCTTACTGAACTTTAAAAGTAAATTTCACTTGTGGCAACTAGTGGCATGAATGGATCAGATGTGATTTTATTTTTCTTTTTTTGCATTCTCCCACACAAAGTGTTTTGAAAGTCTAAAAGTTCTGTGGGCTTCCTAAGGATTTTGAGTTTTAATTCATGTTCAGATTTGTTTAATTTTTAGATCTTAATTCTTTTGATTATTCAGATCCTGGCAGCACTGTATGCTGAAAGAGTCACACAACACAATGTTCCCAATTCAAAACTTAAATTGTTGGTTTGGTGTTTTTGGTAAGGTATGGAGTATATTGTTTTTGTTATTTTTATTACTTGGGTTGCCACCGACATCTGGTGTAAAGTTTATGTTAGCCCAATTATAAGTATATTTACTGAGGAAAACATTGATGTTGACACATTTTTCATGCTGTATTTCCTGTCATCCTACTTCATGTCTGCTGCACGTCTTTCATGACACTTATAGTCTTTCTTTAGTCGCCCAAGACACATATTTATATGACCAAAGGGATTTCAGTTTAAGAAAGCATCAAAGATGATCTGATCTGTGTCCCGGCTTTGCTGTTGATCCTTTCAGGCTGCAAAATGAAAGCTGGGACAGAATTTAAGACTGGATGAGTTACATAACCCCAAACACAGGCCAGAGTTTTACACATCCTCTCCCTGGCGGTTGTCATAGCAGCAGGAATTTGGTGAAAGAGAGCGAGAGAGAGAGGGAAAGACTTACATTTTCAACAGTACCAAGGTTTAAAACCCGCATGCCAGGATGATTGATGTTCCTTCCGTTGTCTCTCAGACAACAGGTGGAAAGCAGTTTAATATTTCTCTACAGATGGAAGTCTGCACAGTTCATGTTTTAAATAAATGTTTCATGCATCAGATATTTGCACAATTCAGAAGAGGCTGTTAATGTATATAATGGTTTTCCTTTATTCAGATAGCTTTTTGAATACATTTACAAGTATTAACTGCTGATATTCATAGGTTTTCTTGTTTGGAATTCAAATTCAGGCCACAAAATTCAGCACCAGTAGTTTAGAGGGTAATACTCCCATGTCTGTGCTAGAAGTAATCCAGGGGATTACAGGTCCAAGGCTTGTTCATCATCAGACATTTAGTAAGGGCTTTAGTGAATGCTGAATATGCTCTTGCTCCAGGGGGTTTTCTGCTACTTTCTCAAAGGTCACCCTTTGAGAACAGATTGAAGGGAAGTGTGCTCTTTATCCGAAGCGCAGGAGGCTCTGAGTCAGTGGATGAAGAGCTTGATGATCTCATAAAAAATTAGCCAAATTTCCCAGTTGCTCAGTTGTGTTTAGTTGAAATGTTCTATTTGGGTCATTTGCTTCCTGAGGGGTAAACTATTTGGTATGGTATTGCTGGGGATTTGAGTCCGAACCCCATTAGTTACTCTTTGTAGATTGGTTAGAAGTAATAAAACATGTCCATTTCTAGCTCTGAGACGCTTTTTGTCTCAATAAAATTCTGAAAAATAATATTCAGATTTTTTGCAGTGCTTCCTCAGGTATTTCTTCTGTTTTTGCTTTATTGTTACAGTTAAATATGATCATCTAACACACATATTAGATAAAGACAGTCTGCATTTGTACAAAAATCAATTTTAAAAAGTGATTTGTTTTATAAGCACTTATTCAATTAACATTGCTGCACATGTAAGGACACTGAAGAAGTGGTGGGAATGCACTTCAGTGTCACAGACTTCTTTCATAATTTCCTAATTATAATTTTCAGCAAATTTTTACATCCTGATTTACCTTACTTTAATGTTCAGTGTATTTTCTTTCACTCTAGCAACCTTCATTGCGTTGGTGTAGAAGTTTGATGAAAGTCTGACATCAACTACATAAAAGGTGGATAAAATATGACAAGACCGTTCAGACTGCAGACACTTTGAAAACAATCAGATATGTATCTGAATTAGTGTGAAAGTGGCCCAGATGAAGGTTTTCTTTTAGCATTTATCTCTCTGGTTTTTGTTGATATCTTCCTCATCTCTCCTTGTTTACTCAGCCTGTTAGCCTACTTTTCTACCTGCAACTGGTATGAAATCACCCACCTGCATCTTATCAGTAATTTACCCCCGATATTTAAGTCTCTTGTTTTCAGTCATTCATTGTTGGATTCTGTTGTTGCATATCCATGTTTCTTTGCCTGTTTTTTATGCAAGTTCCTACATTTTGTCTTTATCTTGCTATTAAAACTATCCACTTTTCACAAAGAAATCTGTGCCTGTGTCCTTTATAAACCCTTAACATGACATTAACTTCATTTCAAACCTACTTCACTACCCACTTGATTGTGCTACCTAATTATTGAAATTAGGTAACACAATCATCACCTCCTACTGTCGAAAATCAGTGGTACCCGTCCTTGAAATCATTCATTGTTCTTTTTAGTGTTCTTCTAATGCCTTGAAACTTTTGTTTGATCTGGATCTATTTATCTCTTTAATGTTCAGTGTATTTTCCTTCACTGTAGCACCTTCATGACGTTGGTGTCATGGTTGAGTTTTATAGAAGACCCAACGCAGAGACAATTTGCAGAGCTGAGTCTTCTTTAATAATAACTAACAAATAACACTTACAGCCATAATGAAGGATGTTAAGAGAGGAGAGGCAATGAGTCTAATGGGAGCCAGAGAAGGACAATGAAACCAGAGAGCCATTTTCATTAATGAAAGAGTGGAAAATTACATTTGGTGCAGGTGAGGAAACCAGGTGATTGGCGAATAGCTGAGAAAAGGAATGAATGAATGAATTTGTTTTTGCCAATTTTTTATATTACACATTTAAAAACAATATTGACCAAAGTGCTTCCCAGCAGGTAGAAGCAACAAGGTTAAAAACAACAATAAGATCAACAAGAACAAAAAATAGAATAAAAAAACCTTAACTACAAGACACCAAAACCAAACAGGTCTGATGGAACTCAAACTGAACTCAAATTGAAGGTCAGTTTGAAATAAATTACTTTTCAGGAGAGATTTAAAAGACTGTACAGATTCTGAAGCACCGATATTGAAGTGCAGCTTGTTCCAGAGTCGTAGGGCTGCAATAATTATTGCACGAAATTGAAAGTGCAGAACTCAAAGTGAATGTTAAATACATAGAGAATGACCTAGGGCTTAATGTAGCGACAAATAAATGGTGAAAAAATAACAGATCCAAAAGAATAAAGTCCCAAAGCATAGCAAACAAAAACTAAGAATAAATGAAGAAACTAAATACAATGGAAAGTATATATGTGGAAAGGTAATACTAAAAAGTTGGATGGAACTCAAATCTTAAGACCTGTTTTAGAAATTCTGCTATTTTATATTCTTGATCTAGCATTTGCCAAAAGCACTTACACACAATGCTTCAGTGATTCCTCATCTAAATCGCAGTGATCCAGCTCTCACAGTTCCTGTTTACTTTTTCTTCCCTTTTACCCTAGAAACACACACCTGGAAAGTACCTCAGGTTTATATCAGAGCAATTCTATGGTCCTTAAGCCGCTCCCTTAGTCAAGCCGCCACATACTCATCTGGGAAACTCATCTTGCTATCCTGAAGCTACTGGTTCTGCACCACCTGTCCCTTCTCTTACCAAAACTCAAGGACCCCTACAGCAACACCAAAAGGAACCTTAGAGAAAATATAGGTAATTTTCTTACCATTACTTGCCTGCCCCGCACAGTGATCAACAATACTTTTCCTGAGTTAATTGCAATCATGCAAAAAGTAAGTAGTTTATACATTTCTTCTCATCTTCACAATGCTCCCTGGACTACTGTATGACCAACTTCTCTAAAGCATCTACTCATCATTCAGCCTCTTCAATAAAACTAGCTCTTGGCTTAAAACATGTTTATGCAAACTACTCAACATGACAACAAGATTTAGTTTGAATGTGTGTATTATGTGTAGTTGTTTACAATTCACCTATGTTGGAGTGATTTCTTGAAAGACTGAAAATTATTTTTATTTTTCCTCTTTGCTTAAGAGGCTGACAGAAGACATTTCTGGGAAATGTAACAGTAAATAATAGTTCCAGCTGTTTGAGTCTTTTTGGCCTAAAGTCTGAGTGATTTATAGTGTTCTCGGATGGTCCAAATTACAAGTTGGACAAGTCTTGCAGCATTCAAACTGAAAATTAAGCTTTAGGTTTGAGAGTCAAAGGTTCCTTGTCAACCTCAGCATCATGATCCAATATGGCTGCCTCATGCTTAAAAAGTTTGAATGGCAGCAGTGATAGACTGGCATGCTTGCATTGACAAGTTTACAACTTACAACCAGAACTCAGCCAATATGGATGCCATTTTCTGGTCTGAATTTCAACTAGTAAGGAACAAGGAATACCTACTTGTTAATTTCTATGTAAAAATAACATTAGGCTCTATAGTGGGGGATGAGGGGGTGGAATCATCCCATTGATGATTGGGTGTGGATATGGCACACAATCATTGGAGTTATCCTTTGCTCAGCACAGATGTTGTGCTGTGCTAAGCAAAATAGTTTTGAAAAATAATTTTTGTTAGACAATGGCTGATTATGGTAAAACATAAAGATGCTCATACTTATCAGTCATGAACATTTTATTTCTAGTCACAGGTGTCAAATTATGATGTTTGAGGAAATCCTATTTTGTTTTTCCAATCAACCACTGACTGCAGACTCAATCAATCCCCCAGAAAGAGAAATATTAATGTTTTGCTTTGCATGTTGAAAGGTTGCTCTAACTGGACATCCAGTGGATAAAAATGTAATAACAGAGGATTCTGATCACAGTGCCACTATTTGTTGAGAGAAAATATGTTAGAAAACTGAACAGAAGAGGAAAAACACCCAGCAATCCTGTGTGAAGTGGTTTGAAATTACTACCAAATTAAGTTCTCATTGTTTTGTGTTTAAAACAGGACTGTTTGAAGCTTTAATGAGTACTTAGTGTTTTAATGCTGGTGGTTTGTGTACTCTTAGTTTTAGAAAGCCAACAGGACAAGCAAAACACATGGCACTTCAAACAGAGACAGAATGACAGGAATATCTTTACCATTTAAACCAGCTCATATCTGATCTAAAATTATTTGATTTGATGTGACATATCAATGACAATGCCTGTAGGGTGTAAATCAAGACAAGTCTGACGAAGATCCCGTATTTACCCAGTAAAACAGCTCAACTCTGTATTTACAACGTGGTGGCCAAAGCAACCAGCTCTTCACCACATGAAGAGACAAATCCCTGGGAAATCTCACAGAATTTCCTGTTTGTGGCTTTTCATTTTGCACTATCAACCAGAAACAGCCTCTTAGAACCTAATGTGGTGAATCTATATCCTATTTGTGTGCATAAATGTGCTGCTTGTTTTTTATGGTTATTTCCATTGTCTTTCTGACTTTTGATTATCCTTTTTAGCCAATGTTAAAGTGCTTGAAATAAGTGGATGCATATGTTAATGTGCCTCAGGGGAAGAGATTCCTAGCTTTGCTCCTTACAACTAATGATATCGTTATAAAAAAGAAAAAAAAAAAAAGAAAATTGGTAACATAGGTAAACATGAATGTTGTACCAAGTGTCAGACTGTCTGTGGGTAAGTAGTAATAAACCAGACAGAAAGAAAGAGAAGGCAAACAAACCTGGCAGCCCAGAGCAAACAGACCTTGTCAGCTTAACTTACAACACGAGGAACAGACCAGGTGACATTCTGCACTCTGCTGCATTGTGTATAACAGATCCAACAAGTAATGTATTTAATGCCAGCATTTATTGGAGGAAAATAAAATTAAAATTTGTTCTGTGGGTTTTTTGACTTTGACACAAAAGCAACAAAATGCCTCAGGTGATGTCAGTGGCTGAAGAAAAACTCACTGGAAAGCACATTAAATCCTGCATTGGTGATACAAAGTCTTCCTTTATTACTTTTTGTCTATGAATTTTTCCATTCCCATTATTTTATAATTCTGAATATCCCATTTGTCATTTTTCCAGCTGGAGGGACTTACAGGAACAAACCGATTTTCTATATTAAATAGTACACTGAAAAAAAATCATCTGTGAGAACAGTCAAGTGTAGAAAAATTAATTTTAGTTAAATCAATTAAATAGAAAGTGTAGGCAGGGGGTGGGGGGATAGGCTCAGACATCAGTCTAATAACAGTAACAATTTAAAATGTGTCTAGTTTATACCCTGTGGATATAATTACATTTCATAAACCAAAGCTGTTGGGACAGAGCCAGGCATTATTAAGCATCTGACACCATTTAGGGTAAGATTCTGCATTTTCTCATTTCTTCTTTTAATGAGGAGCTTTTGATACTTTTTTCTAATGATGAAACAAAACTACATCATATGTGGGAATTTATGTGCACAGTGTGAAACAGTGTCCAAAGCTTTTATGTTTATTTTTTGTCTCTATTAGGCATTATATTGTACACTTTAACCATTCTACATTGCAGCACATTGAGGGATGTCAGGATTTCTTTGTTCCTGATGCAGATGCAATTCATTTGTTATTAGATGTTTTCAGATGTGGAGTCTGACTTTGTTCCATCATTACAATCAAGGCCATTTATATGGACATAATGCCATATATTTTACATACAAAGTACACCTATTATTTCTGCCAAGAAAATGTCCTCTACATCACTAACAGCAGTATATTTCCATGTTTTTATGTTCTATCCCTAATTCTAATCCTACCATCTGATTGTTGCAGATGAATTTGAGACTCAAAGGAGCAGGCAATGTTTATTCAGTCTGTTCAATTTTGTTGTGTCTGTTTGAATTGAAACTTCAGTTTTCTGTTCTAGGGAATCCTCTGTGTGGCTATTAACTATTTGTTGGCTTTCAGATATTGATGTTGTCCAAACCTTGGATATGTAAGTTGTTGTCTTTCTGTCATCTCAAATCAGTGTGTTTGTTCTCTTTTGAAATCAGAAGAACAAGAAGATATTGTCGCCCACACAACTGCTGCTCACTAGTTTTTTCTTATTTTTATTTTTTTTTACCTTTCACTGAAAGTCCAATAAATGGTTGTTTGAAAATCCCAGCATATCATAGTGGAATAAAAAACAACACTGCTTAATGGTTAAACATAAAAAAATCTGCTTGCAAAAGCAGCTGGAAATGAGTTTATTTTGCATGTATTCTTTATCTCTACATCTCAGTTTCCCTTTATGTATTCAATTTTTCTGCATTTGCAGAAAAAATGAATACATATTTACAAATGGAGTATTTACATACTCCATTTATAAAGCATCAAATTTTTTGATCTTTTGACGTTGCTCAAATCATAGATTGTGAACAGACCACAAAGAGAAGATGTGTCGTTCTTTTAAGATGAGATGCATATGGACAGGCTGATAGACACACAAACAGTCAGTCTGTGTACATCCTGCCAGAAGTGATGAAATAAATGGTTGTTTGAAAATCAACAAAAAAAAAGCCTTAGATGTGATGTGATTATGACAGGATCAGAATAAATCCATGTGAGTGTGCACATGCTCAGACTGTAGGCCTATGTCTTCTGTGGTGTGATTCGCTGAGCTGTGCGTTAATGACCAAAATCCTGAGGGAGATAGCGCTAATCCCTTTAAAGAATTACACTGACCTTACTTTGTATCTCATGCGGACTTCCTCCTTTCAGCTCTCTAGCACATTTTCTGTCTTACTGATTCTTTTAGTGTCCTTCTGCTACAATTTGGCCATTCAATTCCATGTCTTCCAAATCCACTTCCTTTTCAATGAGCTGTCAGCATCAGATCACATGATTACTTTGAGCTCTGTTTGCCAAATCCCCTGCCCAATCTCTGAACTCGAAACAGCATGTCACCCTACTGAGGTTGACACAGACCAGTGGAAGTCATTTAGATTTTGTCTCCAGGCACTAGATCAAAAGTCTGACAATCGATCGATCAATCAATCAATCAATCAATCAATCAATCAATCAATCAATCAATCAATCAATCAATCAAAGACGAATAAAAATCAACAGAGTGGCACATCATTGTGAAGTACAAGGAAAGAGAAGACCCGTAGTTTTTTTTTTTTCTAATTTCCAAAATATATATCAGAAGTTTTTGAAATCAGCAAAGTACTTTTTGTATTTGTCCACCAACTTTATACATATGAAAACACATTTTCAGCCATTCACTTTTACAGTCTGGTGTAAGCTCTGATTGGTTGAATGGAGAGGTGTAAAGTCAGTTATGGCCTTACTGCAGAAACCACTCCATCTTAGATATGCTGTCTAAAATGACATAGTTACTTTAGCTGACCAGTTTTTTGTGCCAGCTTGTTTTATGTTGTTGTCCTGGTGGAACTTTCACTCCAGACTGTTGCAGCTTCTTTCAGGTTTTCTCCCAGGATTGTCCCATAGCTGCCTTCAAAATTGCTCTGGCAGCATGATGCCACCACCATATTTCACAGTGTGGATGGTGTGTTGAAAATGATGTACAGTGTTAGTTTTAAGCCAAAGAGTTGGCATAGAGATCAATAAGCAAACTTTTTTTCTGTCTTACCAGAGCACATGTTCGCTGTTTTAATTACATGTTTTATGACAAAAGAAATGACAAAAACTTAATAAGTTAATAAATTAGAGAGGTGTGGCAGCAGTGTAAGCATTTTCCATATACAATGGGGAAAAACGTATTTAGTCAGTCACCAATTGTGCAAGTTGTCCCACTTAAAAAGATGAGAGAAGCCTGTAATTGACATCATAGATAGACATCAACTATGAGAGACAAAATGAGAAAAAAAATTCAGAAAATCACATTGTCTGATTTTTAAAAAAATTATTTGAAAATAAGGGTGGAAAATAAGAAATCTTGCTTGCAATAAACAAGCAAGATTTCTGGCTGTCACAGACCTGTAACTTCTTCCTTAAGAGGCTCCTCTGTCCTCCACTCATTACCTGTATCAATGGCACCTGTTTGAACTTGCCCTCTCTCATCTTTTTAAGTGGTAGAACTTGCAATTGGTGACTGACTAAATACTTTTTTCCCCCACTGTATAACATAATTATTGTTCACTTGCTTGTTGTGGAAGCTCGAACGATGCTGACTTCAACAATATTTATTTGTTTTTAAATTGTTTTACATTTCTATTTCTTACTATATAATAAAGATTTTCTCTAAATGTGTTAAATTAGCTAGTTTTTATTTAAGTCAACATGACACATTTATCTAAGCTTTGTTCCACTGAATGTGCCTCTAAGTGAATACCATTGGTTCAGAGGGTTTGTTTTTATACAGGCTGAATTGCCATTTTTACACCTCAGCAGTTTCTGTATTTACTCTCTAGGTCTGTTTGTATCCAATTTTGGCAGCAGAGTCGTTCAGAAACTGTGCACTGTGAAGGACTGCTGTGTGCATGGGCCCTGTGTGTGCGTGTGTGTGTGTTTGGGTGCTTGCATGTGGCACTAATCACCTCACAGCCAACGATAAATTAGGTAAAATATTGTCTTCACTCCAGATGGTCAAAGTTTATGGGGAGCATTTCCCCACTGGAACAACAAATACAGACATTGTTCGTACTGTGCCTATTTAACTACTTGGCTTTAAACATGTCTTTCTTTAGTTAACTATAGAAAGCTGGTATGCATGAGTAGAGTCAGAGTTAGTTAAGGCACGTCAAATCAGAAAATAAGTGTAGTGCATAAAAAGACAATTAATTGCAGTTGTGCCAATTACACCAATAAGATACAAGTTTATGATAGTTGAGGTGAATTACGCTGGATTTTCTTTATGCCCATAAACGATATCTGTCTGCATAGATTGACTTATGTAAGAGGTATTGTGGAATTTGTGTTGTGTTTGTGTTTTTATTTCTGAGTAAACCAGTTCAAAGCAGAAGTTGCCAACCCTGGACATCAGGACCCACTTGTCCTGCATGGTTTAGGTGTTCCCTGCTGCTGCACAACTTGCATAAACAGATGGGTGACTAACAGGCTTCTGCAACAGTTGCAGGCATTCAAAATATATAATGCACTTATTTGAGGCAGCTGTTCTTGAGTGGGGAAACATCTAAAACATGTAGCACAGTGGGCCCTAAAGACCAAGGTTGATGTCCACTAGTTTAAAGGATGCACTGTTCCCTTCTCTAACAATCTGCAGCTTTACTTTTTAGCTTTGGAACACCACTGCAATTCTATTTTTATTTAAAAGGACAGTAATTTAATATTCTTCAATACATTCACTTATATTTGGACATCTTATATTTACTCAAAGCACATAAGTCTTAGAGGCAAGGAGCATGTTATCCTTCAATGGTCTTCTGGGCAAACTTTCTGATTGGATGGATGGATGAATAAACAAATGATGGAATGCACATATGCTTAAATTTGATACAAACAGACCTAGAGAGTAAATACAGAAACTGCTGAGGTGTAAAACTCACTTTGTGAGTTTATGTGACTCAAAAAAGCAATTGTCTTGTATTATTGGGTGACTGATAAACTAAATCACAGGTCAAATGCTTTTGCTGGGGTTTTACCATGCAGTTAAGATGTCTGTGCACGTTTGCATGTCTGCAGCTAACAAACGGTTCCCTGAGGCTGGCAATCTCATCATTAACCTTCAATTCATCTTTAAACTCCTCATTTTCTTCTCTCTTTTCCTCTTCCTGGCTCATCCAGCATTCCTCACTCACTCCTCCTCTTCTTCCTCTGCAGGCGCCAACATCCACATCAAAGAATTCTCTGTGCAGGAATTTACTTATTAATGATGTATTGTAATATTTTTCTGGGCTTCAAGTCATAAAAGACATATCTCTTTAAAGACAGACTAGTTTTCTAGGACTTTTGCATTATTTCACCGTTTGTCAGCTAATTTGACTCAATTCTTGAATGACAATATGTTTTAAATAGTTCAAAACAACACATCAAACAATTAGGCATGAAATCGCATAGTGTGACCTCATCTTCAGGACCCAAACATATTCCTGACAGTTCGCATGCTACTGCGTCAGTAGCACACGTACACAACTGATCTAAATGGATGAATAACAAGGAAGAGAAACGACTTGTTTGCTCTAGTTAACATTAAAGAACATTTAGAAAGACTTATAAAAGTCACCTATGGAATTGACACTTGAACTAAGTTGTGATGTGGCTATATGAAGGTGAAATGACACATTTTAGTGACATTTAATGTGAAAATGATAAGTTTTCATGAGTGATTGAAATATTTCAACAGTTTAAAGACATGCAATAGAGTTTGAATGGTGCACAAAACAGTTGTGACAGTTGTACTTCCAGTGAGGAGGATGCCAAGTCGGGTATAAAAAGCGAAAAAAATAAATAAAGTAAATGCCACTCATAACACTGATAGATAGGTCTCCCCCTCAAGCAAATATATTGTGACAGGATAAGTCTTTTTTCTGTCTATTTTCTCTTTTCTTCGTGTTATCTTTTTTTTCCTTCTTTCCTTCTCTCTTGGCCTATTTCTTTCAGTCTTACTTTCAGTGTCACTGTCAGTGGGGAATGAAGACCATCTGCAGCCCTTCTGCCCCCTGACATCTGGAGATGGATTCAGAGACCATAACACGCAGTCTCTTTACAGTAAACCATTAGAAAAGAAGGAAACGAGATGAGGAATGTGCTGGAGTGTGGGACGAGGAGAAAAAAATGTAGATCAGAGAGAAGTTTATAGATATGATACTATTGGTGTTTTTTTAGTCAGAAATTATTTAGCTTGCCATAAGTAAGCGACTGAGCTGGTTATTAAAACAAAGTAGAGGAACTAATTTAATGAAGACTCCATGGTCTGATTTTTAGGACATTACTTGCAGCGCCACCTGTGTTTCTGCCAAAGCCTCTTTTATTACTCATACATATTTTTTTGTGATATCATATATCTTTTGATGTTAGGGCATGATGGAAAAGAAAGGTGAGAGATGAGGCAAAATTAAAGCCATCAGCTAAAATACATTAAAAGAAGGAAGAACAATAAAAAAGGGTTGCGTTCTTTATTTCTTTCTGTCTGTCTTTATGTCTTTCTTTCTTTTTTGTATTCCTTAACAAAAAATAATGCTAGAGTTTTGCAAAGAACCATTCAAATCTCTATTTTCTAAGTAATCATGTTCAGTTTACAAGTGAATGGAAAGATGTCCATCCTTGCAAAAAAAGAAAATAATCTTGCTGATTATAGATGATGTCATATTTAATGTACATAAACACTCCTTATTCACACACTGGTCACTGAAACCCTTCCAGACCAGAGAATTCATGTCCAGACATCAAGATCTTGATGTCTACTAACTCCCTTTATTCTAATATGTGATGTGTGTCAGCAGATAAATATGTGTCCAATTCTACATTAATTAAGCAGCAGCAACCATTCTGCTGAACTTAAGTCTTGTTCCTTGCCTGCTTTAGACTATCCATCCATCCATCCATCCATCCATCCATCCATCCATCCATCCATCCATCCATCCATCCATCCATCCATCCAT
>CAEGAE010054734.1:0-43858 GCA_903067095.1 Girardinus metallicus | reverse complement strand
CAGTGCAATTGTTAATTAAACTGTATTTTATATTTCCATATATAATTCCAATTAATCATTGCCACTTGATTCACATTGAGCACACATCCTGACTCTTTTGTTTGTCTGACTATAATCCCTTTGGAATTACAGGATCCAGCAAGCTTTAGCATCGTTTGAGCTTCAGTCTCAAAGGATGTTATCTAACACTTTTTTGATTGAGAAAAGCTTCCCAAAAACTGAAACTGAGAGGTGAAGCGAGGATATAGGAGGTGCATGATGGGAAAACTTTGGGACTGCAACGATTCTCCAAGGATCGGAGCAGAGGGGAAGGAGCAGGGGCCATTTCACCGGGCTAATGGGATGGGAATCCCTGATAGCGAGGTCAGGCGGAAGGGATTACCTCTGGGTCTCTGCAGAGGACATGGAAACAGGAGGGTGCTGTCAGTTTAAAACCAACTATCCATGTCCACTGAAAGCAAAACATAAAGCTCTACAAGACTCTGTCTTTTCGTTCTCTATTTTTATATTATTTTTGGATTTTTTTTTTTTTTATGATGTGAGTAATCTGTCCCAGAATTGGTATGAGCCCGCTGCACTGATCCATAGCAAAATTCCAGCTAAATTTAATCAGATTTTAGGCAGGGCACTCTTATTAGATCATGCTTTTTTTTTTTTATCTATAAGCTCAAAGCACTCAATCCACCCATCCAAATTTTGGTGTGCTTTTTAAGAAAATAAAAAAGACAACCCTCTTACCTCGTTTTACAAATAAAACATTGCTGGAATCTGACAAATTTTTAAGCTTGTTTCAATTTTACAGCTTGCTTTCTAATCCAGGAAGCTTTGGATGACACCAGCAGTATTTGTTTGTTTCCGTACGCAGCAGCTCCTAATAGAGCCCGGCATGAGGGTTGTGCTGTAATCCCCTTATTATCTGCTCATGTCTGACACACAAAACGCACACCGCACACACACCGGACCTCGGTTCAGGTACCGACTACAAGAGGCAGCCTGAGGAGAAGAATGACGGGAAAAGGCTCGGCATAAAAAGGCACAGCTTCTGACATTAGTCGGGGGTCTCCTGGGAACTGTGCATGTCAGATTAGTGCAGGAAACGCACATCCTCACGGGGGATTTCATCAGACTCATTATAGTAATTAAAAACCTCCTCACTCAGGGATTCTCATTCTGCACGATGAGCTTTATGGAAGTTGCAGTGCTTGTTCAACCTTTGGGAGATTAATGTTAAACAAAATCACACTGTTTCATATTCTCATTTTGAACAAATGTGAAAAAAAAATGTTGCCACTGCAGGAAAAGACATGTGAAAAGAAGTCTTGAAATAAACCTTTAAAGTAAGTAGCTTTTTAAAAAAAAAACAAAAAAAAAAAAAACAACTTTCACAGTTATTTGTGCTCCTGAGAATAATTTAAACATAAATATTTGCTTCACTTTTTAAAGTTGATCAGTGTTTATAATATTAACCTGCATCTTTCTGTTTTCCTTTTAAAAATGATCCAACGGAGAGCCCATTTTCTTTTAACAAAACAACTCGTATCATGACAATAATCCCACAATAACATAAATTCAGAATGGTTTCAGGCATAAAGCAAGGAAGTTGGTAGGAAAAAAATGGTTAACAATCCTCTGTATGCTCAAAAGTATGTGAAAAGTTATCGACCCTTTCCACGTGACATCACTCTGTCATCTCCGCCATGACGGACGTAAGAATAACCTACGCGCTCCTGTAAAGCCTGTCAAAAACGCCCATATTTTGGCCTAATGTCGCTTTTATTCAGTTGATTTCGCAGTAAAAATGGTCACAGGTTGCTGCGCGGTCATTATTATTGACAACCTTCGATGTAATCGCGGATTTGCAGTGACCACGTTATACAAGGTAAGAAGACTAACGTTTATGTACTTTTGAGAAGGTTCGAGTCTAACCGTTGGTAACCATGGCGACAGTCGTCGCTACATGATGATGCTAGGCAATATCATGTAGCCTAGCATGCATGGAAAAAAAACCGGTTAGCATCTCGTTTCTTGTACGTTTTAAGGCTGCTCCATTGTTAGGGGAATACTGTGGTGTGAATTCAGGCAAAGTCGGTAATTTGATCAGGAGGGAGGAAGTACGGGTCGGTTTCTTTATTATTTAACCATCTTTAACTAAATTATTAGCAAGCTAGCTGTTTCAGACTTTTGTAAATACCGCCGCATATGAGCCCCAACCAGGTGTGTTACGTTCACGGACAAATTAGCACGTCTCGAACAAGTAGAAGCCATGAATAAGCTGACGAAACGACTTTGGAAATCAATTTCAGTTGATAAATTGTGTAATACTTAGCATCCCAGAACAAGAATCAAACACGGAGAACCAACATTTAGCTTTATATTTTACTAAACTAAAACAAATTTAGAAAATACTATCTACTTAGCAAGTACAGAACAACTGGAACATTTTAAAGTCTAGTTTTTCTTTTGCTTTGCTTGTTATTGTGCTTGTGTTGTTTTTCTTCTAATTCATGTGAAGCACTTTGAACTGCCTTGAAGTGCTATATAAAAAAGTGCTATATAAGTACAATTTCTTCTCCTTCATCATCTAAGTGTTAGGTAGTAATAATTGTGATAAAAACGTTTTCCCCCTAATATGTGATGAAAAAAATTCTTATATTTTAAGGCTTTTTACAAATACTACCAGTAGTGCCAATAAATGTAACCGTGACTGTATTTTTATGATCATGAATGGTCGTGTACGTGTGTTTTTTTTTTTCAACATGTAGCTCATGTTGGTTGCCCTAGCAACAGCTCCTCCAAGCTCATGAGACAGCATGGGATTGAAGGCTAGCCCCTTTCCCTCAATAATCCCTACTTTCTCTTTCCGAGCATCTGAAATGGGGGAGGGTCGCTACTTTGACGGGTGGAAGTGTAGCAAGTATTATAGGCTCAGTGGGACTGTAGTGGAGCTTCAGGTTTCAAACATGAATGAAGGATGTAGATGCAATGTAGGAAAAGACAAGTAACGAGTTCAGATGTGTGTTTAGGAGTGTGTGTGTGTGTGAGAGAGAGAGAGAGTGGTGAAGAGGAGAGGGGTGTGAGTGGGAGGGTTGAGAGGAAAGGAGGAGAGTAAGGGAGGATGCTGGCTGGGAGTATATTGCAGTCTGAAGAGCTGAGAGTGAGGCCAGCAGGTGATCGACGGATGAGGAGCGAGTGAGTGAGCGGAGCAGGGCAGCAGAGACAGAGAGGATCACCGAGCTCAGGCAGGAGGAGGGGGAGGCTCAGACGGTGAGTCATCGGTCCAGAGTGCGGGT
The DNA here is from genome assembly GCA_903067095.1 of Girardinus metallicus. Taxonomy (NCBI): domain Eukaryota; kingdom Metazoa; phylum Chordata; class Actinopteri; order Cyprinodontiformes; family Poeciliidae; genus Girardinus; species Girardinus metallicus. The sequence goes on along the minus strand of CAEGAE010054734.1, from coordinate 40,568 downwards.
CGCTGTCCGGACTTCACGGGGAGCGCCTGGCTTTCTCTCTGTGTGAGTAAGTTTGCAGCTCTGCTCTGAGCTGGACGTCAGGCTGTCCCCATGATTCTCCGGACGGTTTTCGTGCTGCTCCCGTTAACCAGCTGGGGTGTGTTATGCAATTTGAAGTGGTGTTTGTGCGGCGAACCGATCTGGGCTCTTGTGGTGCAGCTCACGTTTATGAAGAGGGAATTTGAAGTTGAGATTTTTAACTCTCGTTTTGATCTTAATCTTTCTAGCAATTCGTTTTCTCCAGTTTGTCTCATTTTATGAGTGCAAGTTTGCACCAATATTCCCTACACAACATATTCTTTAAATTGACTTCCAGTCATAAATTTACCCCTGTGCATGGACACATTAGCGTCTCTGTGTTCTCCATCGATCTGCAGAGGATCAGTGAGAATGAAGAGTTCAGGGCAGCTGATGCCCGGTCGTATTGACCTCCCACGGGGCGAGCTGCTCGGGAAGATGTGGTTTCTTGTTATCTTGAGAACTGGATCATGTTCAGAATTGTTCCCATTTCATTTGGATGCTTTCTTGATTGCACAGTCGCTCGTTGTGTAATAGCTTTGAGGCAGCGCTGGATGTTAATGATTCATGCTCTGTTTTCTTCACCTACATTTGAATCTGAGTGCACTCAACAAATGTGAGCCCAGATTTAAATCACTGTTTGTCTTTTCCACAGTCTCTACAGCATTCCCTCTGCTGTACCATCATTGTGTTCTTGAAGAATTAATCGCCTTTGGCTCAAAAGCGTTTATTTCTCTAGAGTTTGTGCTCTGAATATTACTTTTTCTAGAGTGCACAACACCTTCTACATGCAGGGAAAATGATATATTTTTCACTGCCGGGTCTTCAGCTTTCTTTCGTCATCAAAGACAGAAATATTTAGATTCAGTTTCTATTATTAATGCATCAGGATAATTTCAGGTCGTCTTTCATGCTTTTTTTAAACTTACTTAATTCATTAAACAAACTTCAGCAGAAAGTGGCCCCCTGTCAGCGCACATTCATCAAAGTTGTTGTGGAGAAAAAGCCAACCTGGTTAAGTTTAGAACAAAGGATGCGTGAAAACAGCTTTTGCCATCAGCAATTTGCAACTTGACTGAATTAGAGAAGAGAGAAAATTTTTGAATAAACGTGAAGCTTTTCATGTTGTGTCCCCTGGTAGATGGAGTATTTTTATTTGCAGCTCTTTAAACTAAAAGAAAGGTGAAAAAAAAAAAAAACAGAAATGTTTAGTCTTTTAATTTTGTATAAGCAAAAAAATGCTTGTAACATAATAGAGTAACATAAATACATATTGTTATTTAGTCACAAAGATAAAAGATTCAAATTGAAATTAGAATTCTGTGGAGGGTTTCTGAAATTTAATTTTTATTCAATCTTTGTTGTGCTTGGATTTTAGTTGATGATGATTTCTCTTTAGAAAACATTTGTAATAAAAATATTCTTTGGTCATCTAGGCGTTGAGCAGTTGTTAAGTATGTATGTTAGGAGCAGAGGCAATGTGACTCCACATTGTGGGAGAGCAGTTGGTGTTGCTGTTTTATTTTAAAACAAGGACAACTGGCTCTAGCATATGACATTGCTGATTAGCGCGCTTAGCACTGTGTGTCTGGTTAGAGTGGTTAGTGTGGCTAGCATGGGAAAAAAAATACTATTTCTTATCCTTCTTGCATTTCAGTGACAGTGGGAGATATGCTGCCTTAGATAAATAGAGCTCCAGCATCGTCTTACTAACTATTTGCATCAACTACTTCAAGCAGCATCAGTTTTTTTTTTTTTTTACTTGTGCTGCTTTCATCCACAAAACTTCACAATTGCAGCAAAGATAACAACATTACATAATCTCTTGCAACATTGTGCAAACACTCTGTTTGTGCTGTGGAAGGTTCACTCACTTTGGGATTCTCAAAAATGAAAGTGAAACTGATGGCATGACCTACTTTTTGATTAATATGGCAAATAATGGAGTTCTTGAAACTGAATTTGCTGGTGCTCAGTTGATGATAAATGGAAAAATACAACAAGACAGTAAAATTATTGAACCATGTTCTGACAAAACTATACACTGTGAATTGAACCCAACTACTTAAATCAGGAGTTCATCAAAACACACATACCAAAATTTCATGTTTCACCAAATCTGCTTCACTTCCTCACATATCGACCCATAAAACTATATTTGATATGTCAACATACATCGACAAGACGGGAAAGAGAAAGGCAGTCTAAGATTCCCGATATATATCTAATTCTAGCATGTGCTGTGGCAGATATTTAAGGCTCAAAAGGATAAAATAAAACAACTTTGCTGTATTTGATTCTGCCTTTCTATTTTCTGATGAAAGTCTCATTCTGTTGCAAACAGAATGAAACACATCTCCACATGTTTTACTATATATGACTTTATTTTCTAAACCTCACTAATACTGAAAATGGCTATGTTTGGGTTATTCTTCACTGAGTATCAGTCAAATCAAGTCAAGTCATTTCAGCAACAAAGCAGTTATAATGACGTCACAGAGTCACCAAAACAAACAGTAAGCATCACATTTCCTCAAATGCCACTATCTAAATAATCAATACACACCAAATGTGTTGATCAGAGCTCGAGTTTCTACTTGTGTGACTCCCAGAAGACGGTTACAAAGTCAGTCTTCTACCACCTGAATAACATTTCCTGGATTAAATAACGAATGGCCCAGCAAGATCTAGAGAAACTCATGTAATACACGTGTTAATCTTTAGCGTGTTGATTTTTTGATTCTCCATGTTTGGTTCTGCAGAGCAGTCTCTACAGCAACTTGGTGGTGCTTAGCTTGGTGCTGTCACTGATCAGAAAAAGAACAGACATTTAAATTTACGACAGGACGGTTACCCATCAGGGTTAATCCAATAAAAAAATTGCCCAGTTCCAGCCACCAGACTGTTTCTTATGGTATATCTTGTTAAAATAAATAAAAATGTTCAAAAATAAAACATTTAAAATACATCAGATCAACATGAAAAGATTGAGATAGCCGTGGTCCGTAAATGAATGATTCGGGATCTACACTGACATGAAATGTATAGTTTCCGGCTTTTATTACAAATTCAATTCCAATTTCCAGTGTGTCTAAATTAAGGGAGAAAGCCTCCAGCCAGAGCAGTGTTTCAAACACAAGTGCCTGTTCTGGTAACCTTCCCCATGACATTACCTTTCGCTGTTCGATCTCAGACTAAGTGACCTTTTCTGACCAGATCTTTTTCTTGCATCTGTCTGATTGTAGGAAACAGGATGGGGCTGACCCCCGGATTTCTGCACCAATAGAGCCCCAGCTATTGCAGCCTGAACTGACACACAGCACCTCACCTCTCCACAAGGTAGGGAGAGGGAACCCAGGGGCATTAAGTCTGGACCGTGACCCCCTGACCTTACCTGTGTGACCCCCTCTGTCTGTGATCCTTTGTTATTATCAGTCTCTTCACATTCTGTCTCGTGTTCTTTTGTCTGATGTGCTTTTTAGTCCTGCCTTCTTTTGTATAACTTGTGTAATTAAAGCACAGAAAGCTCTGTGGCTGCAATTATTACGTTTGACTGACTCAATTAATAAAGGTCTATTTTTAGCAGGAAATAGTCAGCCTCATGCTGACAAATTTTTGCTCCAAGCTGAACGAGCATGATTCCATCAAAGCCCACAAGTCGCAGCCCATAACAGGACTTGTCTTTTTTTCATTTCAAAAGACATTGTCACCCATAACATCATCAGTCATGTGCGACTAAAATAGATCGCAGCTGAGGCGGATTCACTTTAGAGTTTAGCTGATTGTCAGTCCTAAAAATATATCACAGGGCCGGATGTATTTGTTGGCACCGCTTGTAACGATGGACAGAAGCCTAAAAATTGATTTGGCTTTCATTTCAGAAGATTTCACAAAAATCCAACCTTTAATTTGGGCATATTTAGTAAAATACTCATTAAAAAGTAGAAATAGAGTAATCCTTTTGCCACGTGATCAATATTAATAGATAATACGGCTGATAAAATACTCAATAATTTCAGTGAACTTTGACCCAGAACTACACAGCATTCTGGGGGACGTAGGCAGAGGAATGACTTTAACCGCTCAACCTATTCACGGCTAGCTAAGCAAGCTTGGTGACATCAACTCACTTTCTCGCTCTTTGGTTACCTAGCAACTCACTCACTCTTTGGTTACCTAGCAACGACCCGTTGAGTAACAAGTTTTCATGCCTCATAACTGCTTTACGGAGAAGTGAAAACTGTGGGGAAAACAGGATAGGTTTTGATTTAAGTAATTCAGATATTTAAAACAAAAAACCTAATAAATAGTTATTATGGCGACACTTTTTTCAGCCATATTGTCCAGCCGTTCATCGAAGCTGTCAAGGACAAAGCAGACTTTATTTCTAGAGCTGTTAAGACTATAATCTCTACTTTAGTGTCTTTATGTTTTATCTCAGACATAGAATTTTGAACTTTTATCGAACACTTGACCATTTTAAATTAAAATTTTAAATAACAACCTTATTGCCTCAGTTAAAACAATTACAAAACAATGAAATTAAATAATAACTGGGCCTTTTAGGATAATGAGTCACATCATAAACACTAACAGTTGCCCAACATACAGCAAAATGAACAACAAATGCATTTTACACATCTTTTTACAATACTAATAAACTTAAGTATTGTAAAATGTTGAAACAGACATGGATACATTTCTTTCTGTTCTATCTTTTGTGTATCCACTCAAGTTGTTAAGTCCAGTTTTGAGTCTGTAACAGTCAAATAAATCATTTTTGTTTTAAAACCAAACACAGAGGATTTATATGTATTTAGGAGAATCAACATAATTTTGGAACAAATCAGGGAAAATTTATTCATTTTCACCTTCACAGCTTCAGGCAAACCCACCAAACCGCTGAAACCTTCAGGCTTACCTTTTCCACGTTGAATAAATTAGATGTGGAAAGAAAGACCTGCTGGGGGTATTTTGTGAAAATAAAAATTAGATAGAGCTACACGGTGTTGGTGATCGTAAACGGATAACATCTCAGTTATGTCAGATTGGTTTTCTAAAGGATTTTCACACTATCCAACATTTCTCACAACCTGACTTAATCTGTGCGTGGCAGGGGGAGAGGGGAGAAAAAAGGATTAGGAATGGGAGAAATTTGAAACTGGGTTGTTGAGCAGTCACTCTTGATCCCTGCAGCACTCCGAAGGTATCTCACACCTGCTAGTCTCGTTATGCAACTAGGAAGGATATTTGAAACCTCATCCTTTTGCAGGTTTTTGACAGCAAAACAGTTGGGAATATGGTTTAAATTCATTTATTTTATTTATAAATTACCTCGGTTTTTTGAGGAAATTAAAGGGAAGCATAGGATTGTGGAATACACATCAACTTAATAGGGCAAGACAGAGGGATTGTATCAGTTTAGTCAGAGCCCTGCAAAAAAAAAAAAACAGGTCAATCTGCAATTAACCCCACCAGGTCTTACATAGTTGAACTAGTACTGTACTTGTACATTTTCATGAGGACAAACAAAGCCATCTGCATTCTTTAAAAGTTTTTTTTATGTCACAATCTTTGAATGTCATGAAAATAATTAGCTGTTTTACATAAACCTCAGTCGTTAACCTCTGCTTTGCTTTTCGAGGAAGTTTTATGAATCAACCCTCCTTCATTCAACCATCTATATCAGATATTATTTAGGCAAATTGCAGTAGTTCCACCAAATATATTTTGCTTCAAAGAAAACTATTTCAGCTGGATCCGCTTCGGGAAGAGTCCTAATGAGCTCTGTGAGGCTGCAGAGAGTTGCAGCTGAAACATCAGGAGGGTGGAGGTGGCATTGTGCGTTTAATCTGTGCCATGTCATAATGACGATCCTATTAGCTCTCATAATGAAAGGTTTCAACTCTCACACCTGCTGTCTACGCTGGTCTGATTCCCCAGAGATCCTCCCCCACTTCCTCCTCTGTGTCCATCGCTGCAAAATGACGCGGATGCATGCCGACTCCTCGCTATTCAGTATGTTTATACATACAGTGCCTTGCAAAAGTATTCATACCCGCACGTTTTGTTGTATTTATTTTTATTTTTATTTATTTATTTATTTATTTCAAACAGGTTTTTAAAAATAAACACAACAAGAAGCCAATAGGACAAGAGAAATCTGGCGTACATAACCAAGAACAAAAAAAATTTACTTATCACTACTTTTCTGTTTAAAAAGGAGTAGGAAGGAAGTTATTTATCTGTCTCAATTTCATGAAATATTTAACTTAACGACTCAATAATTATCAGAAATTTGTATATTCAAAACTAGTCATGGTATTAATTAGCTTGTTCGATTTACTGTGCTAAAGAACCTACAAATAAACTATATTACATAAAACAGAATAGAAACTGACCCGTAGTAATAATAGTAATAATAACAATAGTGAATAAAAACCATACTTCATAATATGAGTTCTCTAACAAACAAAATAAAGTAAAATAAACTAATAATGATAGTAAAATAACAATATACATCTAATTATGATTGTACATATCATAATTATAGTTTTTTTATTTTATTTTCAAATTTCATACAAAAAATTGTGGCATGCTGATTTATTCTACCCTTTTTACTCTGATACCCCTAAATAAAATCCAGTGTGACCAACTGGCTTCTGGAGTCACTAAGTCAGTATGAAACGTGCCGCTGTGGGTAATTTAATTTCAGTGAGCTGTAATCCATCTGTTCTGAGAAGGCTTTAGAGATTTGTCAGAGAACATTAGTGACCAATCAGCGTCCTGAGGACCGAGGAACACACCAGACAGGTAAAGATAAACATGGTGTAAAGGGTTGCTAGGTTACAGAATAATATTATAAACCCCATACAGGGGAACTGAAACAGTAACTTTGGAGGAGCTGCAGCGATCAACAGCGCAAGACAGATTTTAGTTTTTAAAAGACAGCTTTCATCATGCAGTCTGGCCTTCCTGGAAAAGTGTAAAGAAGTATAAAAATTTGTAATTTGCAAGCAGACACAGCAAATGTGTGGAGGAAAACTAACACAGCACATCGACCTGAACGCGACATTCGCCATGAAGCATTAGTAAAGCATATTAGTTGATTTAAAACAGGGACAATATGCAAGAAACATTAATAAAAGATGGAAAGATCGTTTCTATCTGTAGTTCCTGACTGTGTGGGTTAATAAAACAGCTTTAAGTAACCATAAAAGTTCATTGAAAGCTCCCATATACCACATATGCAATCGCTGTACTGTCATAAAATTACATCAATGTAAACAGTACTATGCCAAACTTCTGCTCTGGAATATTTCTAATAACACTTTCCTGACATTACAAGAAAAGTCCTTCAGGTCAGGGGAAAGTTTAAGACTTACTGGGACTTTGTTCCATTCTCTAATGCCTTGGGATGGGAAAACTGTCTGCAAATGCGGAGCTATGTTTGGGTTTTCTGTAGTCATTACTGTTGGTGGAGCAGGAGCTCCTGGTTGTGAGCTCAGAGCAGAACTGGAAAAAGTTTTTCAATGCTGAAGCAGTGGTATTACTCATCATTTTAAAGTGAGCCTCGCTTTAGAAGAACGCATCTTCATCAAAGACAGAAAGCCTAGAGGCTGTGGCGGAAGTTCACTTTCCAGCATTTTGACCCTGACAAAGTATGTGGAAATATTACAGGGTATCTATACTAGATTTTCACCAGTTTAGTCATTTGTTGCCACATTTTCCTTTTCTGTGTTGTTAAATCTTGCTACCCTTTTGTTGGCTGTTAGTTACAACCGTTTATGACAGCAGAGACAATGGACTCCACCTCCAGCTGTCAGTCAGGATGCACATAGTGTTTAATGAGAGGCGGATGACGTGATCCTGATTTCATCCCGTAACTCTCCAAAGGGTTAAAGACTAGAGAAGACACCTCTAACTTCACACTGAGGATCGCTTATCTAGATTTCAGGCTTTGCACTGCAAGCTGGCTGATGACACAGCGCGCATCTGCCTGAGGATCTTGCCTCTGGGTTTTAGTCGTCAGGGATGTAGCTTTAGTTCAGGATGCAGTTACCTGTCTGATTTTGCAGAGAAGCTCAGTTGGCAAGTTGAACTCCGGCATTTTAAAGTCAGTGACAGTGAAGTGTTTCGAAGCTGAGGGATTTTAGTTTTCAGTGAGGCGAACAGAAACAATGGCGGGAAACCTTCGCAGTCGCCAACATCATCCGATGGTGACAAAGACACACTGGAGGAAACCGAGCATTGTAAGTGATTTTATTTTGAAAACACTGCAGATCTTCAACAGAAGTTAAACAGCACAGAATGAAAATTAAGTCAAAAGCCATTCACTTTATGCTAAATGTTTTGTTTAATTTTACACAGATGTTAATTTTTTTGTGTGAAAAATGTTAAAGTTTTCTAATGTTTTAGTGAAGAGCCAGGAATCGTGCAAAAGCTCTGAGCTTTCCTGCTCCTAATCTCTGGTTACAGCCAGAATTGTTTACTTTCAGGGTTTGTGGCAGACTGTTGTTTGCACATGGTGGAGGACTTTACTCAAACTCACACAAAGCTAAAACATGATTGCTCTGTACACAGAGTATTTGTGTCGGGCTTTGTGGGTCGTAGCATTCAGCCATCTCTTAACTACACCGGGTCGATAAAGTCCGCGGATTGGTGCTGCTCATTGTCAGCTGTTTCAGGAATATTTTGCATGTAAAAACACAATAATACTGCAAGGCGTTGCAAGGGAGAGTTGTTCAGATGATTTGCATGGAGCATGTGTAGGGCGAGGCAATTACAGGTAGAAAAAAAAGAGCATTTTTTTGCAAAAAGGTAAAATGTTTGGACAGATGTGAAAAGCAATTACAGGTATAAATACTAATCAGGTGATTCAGAAGGTAGTAAAACTAACTATTTTGTTTTTATGCCACAATTTTTTTTGTATACGTCACTTTGTATTAGTCTGTCATACATAATCCTGAAAGAAACAGTACTTGAGATAAAGGCAATTGGCTGAACTGGATTTTATTCCAGGGTATCAGAATAAAACCCTCAGAGGTTTATTTGCTAAAAATGTTTTGGAAAACCAATATCATTTTCTTCCTTCTTTTTTCAGTCATATGCTTTCTGTTGGTTTGTCACATAAAATCCCAACATGTTGAATTTTGTTGTTGTTTAGATAGTAACAATACTTTTACAAGGTAGTGTATGTATTACAGTAATTTTCACCTAACACTTAAACCTGAAAATAGTCTGTTGCAGAGAACTAAAAGGTATTTCTGTCTGCCTGTTTGCTAAAATACACAGATTTGACCAATTCCTTGTATTCAGAAGTTTATTTGCTAAAAAATGTCTTGAAAACAAATATTTTCTTCCTTCTTTTTTCTTTTCAATCATGTGCTTTCTGTTGATTTGTCGCATAAAATCCTAACATGAATAATTTTGTTGTTGTTTAGATAGTAGCAATACTTTTACAAGTATTATAGTCATTTTCACCTAATAGTTAAACCTTTAAATAATTTGTTGCAGAAAACTGAAAGGTATTACCGTCTGTACTTGCTAAAATACTGCTGAACTGATGTTTGGTCCTACATGAGTACCAAATAAGATGCCATGCTTTCAAGAATCAATTAAGCTTCTTTTAAAGTAAACATTCACCTCTAATCAGATGAACTCAGACATGTCATCTCCTCTCCTCAGACCACAGATTTATTTGAAATGATTGAAAAAATGCAGGTAAGATGATGCACAGATCTGTGTATTTCCGTCTCGCCTCACTAAGCTGAAAACACTAAACAGCCAGTCTGTCTCTTTCTAATTCTGCTGCATCTCTTCCTGGCGATGACACCCCTTATCTTCTTCTGATTTTTTTTGTTACTGAATTGAATCTTGAGTCTTGCTGGTTTCATACCAGCTGCTTTTCCTCAGCGTCTCTACCAGCGTTCTGGTTGAGACATTGGCTGACAGCGCTGTAAGCTTATTATCTCACTTCAAACACTATCTCCTGGGTTTCTGAAGCTTGTGGAAGGATGTTTTAATAAGTCATGAAATCCCACACATAAGAGGCTCAACAGTTCTATGATGGAGCTTTTCAAAAGGCACAGCATTTCTGTGTGTTTGCAGTCCATGCTCCAGTGATGGCGTACACACATTAGTCATCATTTTCAAAAATATCAAAAGCACTGCAGACAAGAAAGCTTCCAGAGGCTTTCACACATTTCATGTCTTGCAGTTGCTTTTTGTGCAAACAAATATATTTCTTTCGATGGAAACAGAGCTGCACAATAAATAAAGTCTAGCCTTGTCATGACTGCAACTCCGTTTCTCCATTTCTGCATCCCCTGTACCCGTTCTCTATCACACACACACACACACACACACCTGAGTGAGAATGGCTGTGAAGTATTTCCACCCAACTTTGCATTTTTCCAAGCCTCCAGTGTCTAATTCCCACACTTCTACAGTTTGTTTACTACTTTGCTTCCACTCCCCACCCTACACTGTCCTCTAGTCTTTCAGTATCCCTTCCCCGTCTATGAAATGTATCTGTTTCAGTTTTTTTCCATCTGTCCCTCTTTGACGCTGCTTTGCTTTCTGCCTCGCGTCTCCTGGGAGAAGTCTGCCGTTATATAACAAGTTTGATCCTTTTCTCCCAGTTTGTTGCGTTTTATTTTTAGACTATGATAATTACACTGCTCTGTGAACATTGTTTTTTCTTTGTGTGTGTGTGTGTTTGTACTGGGCCATTTTTTTGTGTGATTTTCTTCTTTTATTGTCTTCTACCTACCTGTGACAGGGCAGCAGGATGGATGAGCAGAGATGCACTTTTCCTCCACCTCTGAAGGTACGACTTTGCTTTTACAGGCACTTTATTTTTAATAATAAGGGGCCCAGACTGAAATATCTATGCAACATTGTAGTACTGCTGAATTGTTTGATTTGAACAAAACTTTGAATGGATTCTTTCATAAAGGGATTAATAATAGAAAATAAGAAAGATTACGTAACAGCTACATAACAACTCTGTCAGTGTATATTTCGAATGTATTTTTATTATTTGAATTTCTTTCAGACTGAAGAGGATTACATTCCTTACCCAAGTGTTCATGAGGTGGGAAAAACTCATTTTCTATTTACAGTGAGAGAAAAATTTGATCACCTGCTGATCCCGTATGTTGTTTCTCTTACAAAGAAATGAACAGTTTCTAATTTTTAATGCTTACTCCATGTTTATTAAAGAAAGACAGATCAGTCACAGAAAATCCAGAAAAAAATACATTACATAATAGTTTAAAAGTCGAGAAAATGTGTATTTAATCCTTTAGTAGGACATTGTTTAGTATTTGGTGGAAAAGAAAATATGTTGCATCCATCACTAAGATATTTCTTATAGATGGTTATCCATTTTTGCATACAAAAATGTGAGTTTTGGTGCATTTCTCCTTATAGAAACTTTATACTTGCTCGTGGTCATTTTGCCTCAACCTACTTCAGTTTGTACCATCAAACAAACAACTTTGTGCAGCTGTTCTGAGCCATATAGTATCAAGTTATTTTTCATGATTGTTAAGTATTTTGACGATGATATAAATGAAAATTTTGCACTATTTTCATTAGAAACATCACCATCTTTCTCATGCCATTAAAATTTAATTTGCAGGTATTTCTAGACTGAAGTTCTTTGATTTTATTATAAATCTACTTTCTGGTTTCAGGTATTTTTGTTTTTTTAACCAGGTGCTTCTTGCAGATTCTCCTCTCACAGCCTTTTGGTCTTGGCCAAGTGTACAGAGACGAAGAAAAGAAAGAAACTGATTTTGTGAACTGATGCGCATTGTACCGTGACAAATAGTGATCACTGTTTGGGAGCGATTAACTCATTAATCTGGAGGTTAAATGGGCGCGTAGCAAATCTGAGGAAGCCAGAATTAAGGCTGGGTTTTAGATTATCAAATATTTTTCACTTCATACCATCTAGTGCATTTTTCACCTTCTTCATGGATTTTCTTTCTCCACATTTAAAAGAAACGAGAGAAAGAAGCTGCAAAATCAACAGGGAATCAAATTGCTCGCTCTGTCTCTCTCTCAAGTTTTTGCAGTGCTGATTGTTCACCCATATTTTCAACAGGTGTTGGGAAGAAAAAGCCCCTTTCCTCTCATCCTGCTGCCACAGTTTGGTGGTTACTGGATTGAGGGAACCAACCATGAGCTGAGTGAAGCTGGGGACCCGGAGCAGCACCGACCGCCGTCACCCAGCAGCCGCACTAAACTGGAATGTAACACAACGGCCACACTGTACAGGAAACACTTCCTGGGCAAGGTGAGCTGCACCACATGCAAATTATATTTACAATTACAATACAACTTTATCAAAAACGGTGAAAAACACTTAGATTGTTGTAGGAAAGCCAGACTTTGCATTTGCAAGCCGCGTCCTCAATGCATTGAAGTCATACAGTCACAGACCAACAACAGGCACCATTTTTGTCATAAAAACACAAACAAAACCTTTCTGGGTTTGGTATTTGTGTCTTTGTATGAAGAGAAGATTCCCGGAAAAACACAAGTCCGGTACTTCTTTGTTCCATCCTCAGACTGACAGCTGTTTCTTTACTGGTTGCCGTTACATCACTGGCTTCTCCTCAGGAAGGAAATGTTTGCTGCTCGTCTTAAACTTAAAACATTCTGCTTCACTGTAGCTCGGAGGTGGCAGATTTAAACTCTTGTTCCTGATCTTTTTCTCGCGAGCAGTTAGAGTATGCGCATCATTTCGCTTCGGAAAAACAGACCCAAACAGACATTAAGCTTTTTTGTTTAATGTTTTATATGCAACTACCTTTTAGTGGTTTGATCTTGTTTCACTGTTGTTTTAGATTGCTAAATGGGACTTTGGTCCTACTTACTAAGATTTTTGGCATTTTTTACAGGCATAGAAATCATTAACTATATCAAATATAACAATAGTTTTATGTTAGATTATGCAGAACACAGAAAAACAATCTTGTTATATAAGCTACCTCTACAAACTTAAGGAAATGTTTGTTTTTTTTGTGCAATCGACGCTTCCCTCTTGTTGGGTCTTGATTAAAAACATACATTCAGATCTGTTCAAACTTAAAGTTGGAACTTCATTGTTGAATATTGCAGTATTATTTGCTGAAACATCTTCTTCATCTTTCTTTTTCTTTTTTTTTTTATCATCTCACAACTTTCTGTGAAATTCAGAAATTCAGGCCAGTTTATGTAAAATATATATCTTTCCTATGGAGCGTAAATTAAAAACATTTGAAATAAAAGCAGCATCCAAGCAGTCTTTTCCAAATGTAAAACTGCAGTAATGATTGCGATTCAATATTTAGGGCGCCTCAGTTTAAATCGAACAATAAAAGAATAGAGATAGCATGTTTTTGTTTTCCTCTGCTGTATTTTGGCGTCTCTAAAAGATTGAATACAAAGTATTAAGTACAGATTGTATTTATGACGGATTAGAGAAGCACAACCTCATGTCGGCCTCCTAAGCTCGAGTTACCACACACAGAGGGCTTCATCAGCAACGCACCAAATGTGACACAAGTACAGGAACACATAAATGTAAAAGATGTCACATAACTGTCACATAGTCCAGCCTTTGTTTGCGTAGCAAATGAACTGAGCCATTTACAAATAGGAAGATGCTGGAAAAAATTGCATTAAGGCCATAAAAGTTCAAGGGTGTTCCTGTTTACTTGTGAGATTCTATGTTTTATGTTTGTGCGCTTCAGTGTGAGGATTCAGCTGTTTGTGGTCTTTGCTGACACAGAGACTCACAAACTGACCTCCACTTCTAGTTTTAGGAGGATGTTTTATATTTATCAGAGTATTGCTTACATCATTTTTAGGAAAAGAGTTGGCTTTGCAGAGTGCCAAAAGAGCCACAGTTTAATAAATAAATGAGTCATTAAATGCTTTTAGAAGTAATTGATACAAAATGTAAAAAAAAAATGAATTAATACACAAATTGCTAATGATTTAATTGAGTCAGTGATGAGATAAAAAAAGAAATATTTGAAATTCATTAATTAAAGGTTACAGTTTTGGAAAACATGAGGAGACCACCGCACTGAACACCTCCTGGTTTTTCCACCAAATATTGATTTCTGAACTCTTCCTGAGTTAAAACAGTGGTATTTTGTTTCTAAATGTGTATGAACTTGTTTTATTTGCATTATTTGAGACCTGAAAGCACTGCATCTTTTTAATTATTTTGACTTTTTCTCATTTTCTGCAAATAAATGCTACATTAGTTCCTAAAATAAAAGAAAAATGTTCATTTTACTCAAACATATAAAGTGTAAAATCAGAGAAACTGATCATTTTAAGTGATTTTAAGTTTTTTCCAGAGCTGTATATGAGACCATATAGTTTAGTATTTAATTATTTGTGCTGTGAAGTTATTTAAATGGTCACTGCAGCTCATCAAATAGACACTAATGTTTAACTGGTAAACCTGCACAGCAACTCAGATGAGTTTTATTATGAAGAGCAGAAGAAGTCAAGCCCTTTTACTGTGATGTTTCAGGCTGGAAGATGATATGAATTTGTAATGTGCTGCATTATGCAATGAATTATTCTACAGGCTTAAAGGGAAACGATTATTAAGTAAAATAATTAAATATGTTTTCAGTGAATAATCATCCATTTTTGGTTGTTAAATACTTGTTTTATTGTATAGTTTATAAATAATCTGTTGGTTTTCAGTTTTTAATGATTTAAGTACTTAATTGGGGAACATTTAAAATTCCAAAGTTGGTTGGTAATGATTAAATAAAACTGGCGTTTAACATTCTTAAAGTCTCCTTTTCTGTGTAAAGTCTTAGTTGAAAGGGTAAATAGGTGAAAATATAATATGCTTACTCACAAATTTGCGTTTGCAGGTTCTTCCACTGATAATTTCATTATTTTTCCACCCATGCAGTAAATGTGCTCAGGTATTAATCTGAGTTGGAGCGGGAGATAAAGCTTGCGCAATTAAACTCGGATGTATCTTAAGATGTTTTCCACGTCTGTATTAGAGATGTTAACAAATTTGTCTGTGTTTGTCTGGTGGAAGTACTGCAACAAAAGGACATATGCATTGATTATCTGGGTTTGTTTTTGATGAATACTAATGACGTTGCGCTAACTCTGTGCCCTCAGGAGCACTTTAATTACTATTCACTGGACAGTTCCCTCGGACATCTGGTGTTCTCCATAAAATATGACGAGATTGGTGACCAGGAACATCTCCGCCTCATGCTCAGGTAACACTCAGTATGTATGTATGTATTCAGCCTGTGTGATTCTCAGCTTTACAAAGGACTATTGTACAGGCTTAAAGGGAAAGTTCACCACTTTCAGCAGCTGCATTTGCTGAAGAGCTTCAGCAAATGCAGCGTAATAATTTTTCTCCTGAAATCCCCAGTGTGGTGATAATGTGTGACTGGATGGACGCATCTTCCTGCTGTTACTGCAGCAGCCATAAAGCTAAAGAGAGTGTCAACAGAGCTGTCGTTTCCAACGACTGAGTAACAGATGGACTATTTAGGCCAGCGAGTGGGTGTGATAGAAGGAGGGACAGAAGGCAAAGAGAGGGGAAGTTTGACGATTGGTTTTTGTTCTATAGCATCTGATGGGTGAATTATTGCTTTATAACTTCAACAGAACCAAGCTGAAAACCTACCAAGATGTGATCCCCATTTCCTGCCTAACAGAGTTTCCCAATGTGGTCCAAATGGCCAAGGTGAGAAGAGATGTGTTTCTGTGAACAATAACTGATCAGTCGTCTCATCCTGACTTTTTCTTTGTTTTGAAAATGTAAACCCCAAGCTCGTCTGTGAGGAAGTCAACGTGGACCGCTTTTACCCTGTTCTCTATCCAAAAGTAAGTTGGCACCACCTGATAGGTGTTTTCTCAACCTACATAAAAAGAACCACAGACAACGTTCATTGTATTTCAACCATGAAATATAATGGTTGAAGCTTTCATGAAAGGAGAAGTCACAGCGGACCGCTTCTACAAGCTGCCCACCGCGCGTTCTGATGACTTTCAGTTCGGCCTTGCCTTTTATTTTCACAGAAGGGAGAGATAAAAAGAAAAGCAAGTCTTGTCTCTGCACACAGGTCATCTAGTTCTTTTCTCATGAGAACACTCTGTTATTAGAGATAGTAAAGCTACAGAGACATCCTGTAAATGTGGGACAAAAGCTTACAAAGTAAAACTAAAACCTATTAAAAAGCAAGCTAGTAATGTAATATAAGAGTGATAAATGTAAAGCTACTAAAGTAAGAGTGATAACAACACATAATAATTCTAACACCACCAGTTTTGTATTTGTCTCTCAATAATTTAAAATTTAAGTAGTTTGACAAGCAGTAGTGGGCATTATGGCAGTGTCAAGGACACACTGGATACTGATTTAGCTATTCCACAAGCCTCAGTGTATTTTATTTGTATGTCACAAGATACACCAAGAAGAAGAAGCAGCCATTAGCAATTCCTCTGGTCAGACAAAACCAAGTTTGGACATTTTGGTTTTCTTTCAATGGTCCATTTATGGCAGAAGTAAAACACTGCACATCAGCCTTGACGCATTTTCAGAGTGAAACATGGTAGTGGCAGCATCATGCTGTGGAGATGCCAGCCTTGAGGAGGGGCAGAAATGCTGGTCAGGGTTGATAGGAAGAGGGATGGAGCTAAAGACCGAAAAAAATAGGAAGAAAACTCATCAAAGGCTGAGATTTGACTTAAAAACTGCTCACAGACCCAATCTGATGCAAGTTGAGCTACTTTGCTTATTATTTCCAGCAGATTCAGTTTCTAGATGTCCAACGCTGACAGAGTCATAATCTAAAGGGCTTCCAGCTGTAATTACAAATCCATACATTTACTCTATAAGTCTGAATAAAATGCGTAAAACTCTTTCCAGATTTTTGTTTCTAAAATAATTAGGACATCCATATCACTTCATCACCAATTTGTTTTTTTTTACCTCCGAATTTTTTAAAACCAAACTACTGAGACAAATTATTCAGAACTGGCTGACTAAAAACTCAACATATATCAACTAAAATAAGTCTTACGCTGAATTTGTTGAAAAAAATTTTGCAAATCATTTGCATATCTTCGATGCATAGAAAAGAATCGAAGGGAAAGTAAGAGATACTTGCTGATCAAGCTCAATTGATTGCAATCGATCAGCCGTTATCAAGAACATGGTGGACAAAAAATATCTTTTGTGTGTGTTTCTTTAGGCTTCGAGACTCATCGTCACATTTGACGAACATGTGATCAGCAACAATTTCAAATTTGGGGTCATCTACCAAAGGTTCGGACAGGTGAGTAACAGAGCAGGTGTGCTGGTGGTGCTGAGCTGCAGGAACGCCTGGAACCTGCTGTTCGTGCTCCTCCCATGAACACTGAGCATGCATATTCAATGCAATTTCTTATTTTCCTCAAGGAAGCTGATTATGCTCAGTCCATCTTGTACTAATTATGTCTTTCTGTCAAAGCCAGTCATTGTTGCTGCCTTCAGCTCACCCTCTCATTTTCTGAGCCAATCAGTTCCTTTGTGTCAGGGAGCAGGGCTGGCAGGACGAAAGAGCAACTCAAAGCTATTCCTAGAAAACCTGCAGGTTCTGATAGGCACGTGCTGATAAGACCTCAAAATAGGTGCTTTTAATTTTAACAAAGACTCTCTGGATAGGGCGACTTTCAGGAACTTAGAAGATTATAAACAAAGGCAGCTTCTTCCTTCTTTATTCTGGCTGTTTTAAGGTAATAACTCCGATTATCAATTGATAATCACCGTTTAAGCTAAGAGGATAGTAACCACAAGTTCCCTCATCGCTGAAGGTTCTGTCTAATTTGGCTGCCATATTGGAGTTATCACAGTACAATATGCACATCTTTATTTTTTGTGCTCGTGCCATAACTGCTGCCCTGCCAAACAAATGTTCTCTGCCACTCTTCTCAGTCCTTCTACTTGATATTATTAAACTAGACTTGGAAAGTACTATTGGAATTCATTCACCTTTTCAAAAAGTTACTTTTCACTTTAAAACCATAAACACTAAGGCATTTTCTTGGAATTGCACATAATAAAAAAAAAAACTGTAGGAATTTCTTTTTAGAAGTAAAGTCTATAAATTTGTCGTTTGCCTTTACATTTATCCACATTTACTTTCATAAACTTAAATAATGTGCAACCAGATTACCTCTAGAACTTCCTAGCTGTACAATAAATCCCTCAGAAGGTTCTTTTAGAGAACAATAGTGAAATAAATGGCATTAAAATCAACAAGAAACACAACAGAAAGGTCAGTAATAAAGTTGTGAAGAGGTTTAAAACAGGGATGGGTTAAAAAAATTACAAAGATTTGAACATCTCAGCCAATTGCTCACTGGTTTACATGTAAAACTCCATGTCTGAGCCCTGTTCCCTCATTCTTGGGAGATTTTTTCTTCTTAAGGATTTGCAGAAAAGATCAGAGCATATTTAAATGCTCGAATGTTAAAGTCCAGACCTAAATGCATTTCAACAACTGTGAATAGACTCTCCACTGCTGCAATTGCAGCTAAAATTTTTCTGCAACGTGGAAATGCATGCCATGCTTTATAGACTTTTGTTCAACTTCACAATTATGCAGCGGAGGGTAGAGTACCCAAAAAATGTTATTCAGGTAAGAGAGGCACTACTACGACATATTTTTATTCAAGTAAAAATCTGTTCAAGAAACGATTCAAGTAAGAAATCCAAAAGTATTTGGAATACTGGAAAAAAGGCGACTAGTTACTGAGTAATTGATCAAAACATAAATCATTGAATACATATTAAAAATTACATCATTAGACAGGACAAAATATAAAGTTATGCTGAAATTTTAATGTTTTGAATATCAAAATTCATGAAGGTAGAATAATCACAAAATAACAAACTCAGGGAAAAGAAACTATTTTCCAAATATATTTCTTTCAATATAAAACTTGAGAAAGTCGTTTGGCTAAAACAAGCTTGTTCATTCAGTGGAGTTATTCACAGTAGGTAGAGAACGAGTACTGACTGAACCTTCCTAATAAAATTACTCAAGTAAAAGTAAAGAGGACAGCATAGCAAAAATACTCCTAAAGTTCATTTGCACACACAAAATCCCAGTGTAGTACATTCAGCTGTGGTAAAAAACGAAGAGCCCACTGCACTGAATCCCATTGAAAACCTCCTGGTTATTCCACCAGATATTGATTTCTGAACTTTTCCTGAGTTAAAACATTAGTATTGTTTGTTTCTAAATGAATATTAACTTGTGATCTTTGCATTATTTGAGACCTGAAAGCACTGCAGCTTTTTTGTTATTTTGATTCACTTTCTGCGAATAAATAAAATTTTTTTTTTGCTTGGGATTTCAGAGACATGTTGTCAGTAGTTCATAGAATAAAAGAACAATGTTCATTTTATTCAAACATTTACCTATAAAAAGTGAAACCAGAGAAACTGATCATTTTAAGAGGTCTCTTAATTTTTTTCCAGAGCTGTATGTGTGTGGTTGTAATGTCATAATGTTTATGAGATATGAATATGTTTGCAAGAATTTTTATTTTCCTATTTGCCTCCCTGGATTCAGACGTCAGAAGAGGAGCTGTTTGGCAACAGCGAAGAAAGTTCTGCCTTTGTAGAGTTCCTGGAGTTTCTGGGAGAAAAGATTGAGCTACATAATTTTAAAGGGTAAGAGTCAAACAATAGTTGTCAAGGCTCTAAACGAACTCCACCTTACTCCTATTTGCATCCCGTCATGCACGCTGCAGGAGCAAATGGTCACGCTTTCTGCAGTGATGGTGGAATATCCTGTTAGACATGCCTCTGTTTACTTGCAGTTTCCGTGGAGGGTTAGATGTGACTCATGGGCAGACTGGCACCGAATCCGTCTACTGCAACTACCGCAACAAAGAGGTCATGTTCCATGTGTCCACAAAGCTCCCTTACACAGAGGGGGACACGCAGCAGGTAATGTAACACCATGGGGCACTGACACACCTTTTGAGATTAATATCAAGCGGTCAGACAAGTTCCCCTCTGAGAATAACAGTACACCATTTCCCTGTTTACCCACGCTGAGTCAGAAAACAGCAGTGCATAAAATGCATACATTATCTATTACCGTTTGCATATGTGAGCTGATTTTTCAGTTCTCGTGTATCTTTTTTTTTTTTTTCACCCACACAAATACTGATTAGTAAATGCTAGTTTACACACTCCAGCATGTCACATTTTGTACAGACACAGATGGGAATGTCTGTGTTCACATGCTCAGCCTCCCAGCCAGCAGTAGTGGGTGTTATATATATGCCAGGTTGACCTAAAACAGCGAACTCGTCTGGCTGACTTCAAGAGAAACAGCGCCTCTTGGTGGTGGTTTGCAAATTTACATGCTGGCAACTGAAAGCAGGATGTATTTTAATGTGTGCATTTCCTGAAAGTGGTTGGTATTCATCTGATAAATGAAATGTAGAACTACATCCTTTACACCTACTGCATTTTATTTACAGTTGCTTATGGTTCTTTTGTTTTATACAATTGGAAATGTGCAAATTTTACAAGCTTAATGTCATAAATTATGAAGGCGTTCTTGATTACGTTCCCAGAACTCTTGAGAACTAATTAGCAGTGGAGTTTGTTATTTGGCTTTGGAGTTAAACTTCAGGCATTACACTTTTTAGTATTTCTGTTAGTTTCCGCCCTCAAACAGTGGTTTGCTTGAAAGACAAAAAGTCAAGTTTTCATCTCATCTGAGCAGAGATGTGTGCGCCATATGACTTGCAGCAAACTGCAGGTTGGACTCTGCAGTGGTTTTCTTTTGTCCACTCTTCTGTAAAAGCCTGATTTGTAGAGATCATGTCTTTTAGTTGCACTGCAAAGCTTCTCTCACCTGAGCTGTAGTTGTCTGCATCTCCTCCAGAGTTAACATGGGACTCTCTACTTCTCTTCCTATTACAGAATATAAACTCTGCTTTACACTTCTCTATAAATTTAATTCTGTGTTTTTTGGTCTTCATGTTGCTGTTTGTTCGCTAATGTTCTCTTAACAACCCTCTGAGACCTTCACAGAATAATTGAATTTATACTGACATAAAACTACACGTACTTGTGCTATGTATTAGTTACTTCTGAAGTTAATTGCAATACATTTCACTTAGGAGTGTCAGAGTAAAGGAGGTTGTATGGCTTCTAGTTGTAAGACATCTATTGCTGAGAACCATTGGTTTCTGTCCATTACATCACTTTGTGGTTTTAAGATGAAAAAAACTGATCACAAAGTTGAAGCATAACCACAAGCTTGTCCTGGGGAACTTTTGCTGCAGTTGCAGAGAAAAAGGCACATAGGCAACGACATCGTGGCCATCGTATTCCAAGAGGAGAATACTCCTTTTGTGCCGGATATGATCGCCTCCAACTTCCTTCACGCTTACGTTGTGGTCCAGGTGGTCAACCCCTGCTCTGACAACGTTGTCTACAAGGTGAACTCTCCTCACTTTCCTTCTTTCTGCTTCTTCAAGATAGTTGATGTGAGTGATTATTCTTCGGCCTTAATATTTGTTCCCAGGTTTCAGTCACAGCTCGGGATGATGTTCCTTTCTTTGGCCCAGCTCTCCCAAACCCGGCCACGTTTAAAAAAGTAAGAGAAACACGAAGCTTAAGAATCAGTCTTCTCATCATATTTTAATTTCATAATGCTTTTCTCTTTCTGCTTTGCTTTGATTTAGGGCCCTGAATTTCACGAGTTTCTGTTTACAAAGCTAATCAATGCAGAATATGCGTGCTACAAAGCTGAAAAGTTTGCAAAGCTGGAGGTGAGTTCTTGAACGTTTTCCGTCAAGCATAAAAAAATCTGTACATTCAATTCGTTTTTCATTCTCTTTTTTTGCACTTGCTTGTTTTGGTTTCAGGAGCGAACACGATCAGCTCTGCTTGAAACCCTTTATGAGGAGCTCCATGTGAACAGCCAGGCCATAATGGGAGTTGGAGGAGAGGACGACAAGCTGGAAAATGGGAATGCAGGAGGAGGGGGATTCTTTGAATCCTTTAAGGTAAACAGAGAGCCAGATGCACAAACTGCACTGCCATAAGAAACCATGCAAAAGCAAAGTCCTGTTTGAAAATGTGCAAATCTTTTATCCAGGTCCAACACACTTTAGCGTAACTTAGGATTACATTTTGTATGTTTTGAGTGTTTTCCCCAGATAATTTACTGGCTAATGAAACAGGAATTTGCACCATTCTTGTTGTATTGATCTGCAACCTTTAGAGGTGCTGCTGCAATTAGTTATTTGGAGACAGCCCCTTGTTTCCAGGCTTACTTGAGTCTGAATAACCGGCTGCCGTCTGCAACTTTATCAAGCAGACACAATTGAGCAAGATATTGATTTTCTACATGGCTCACTGCACAAAAGAAAATATTTGTATTTTCAAAAATGTCAGCCTATCCATACGGCAGATATTGCTTTTGCTGGTATTATAAGATGATAAAGATCAATGTTATAACACTGAAGCGTTGACTTTTTGTGACCTTCGTTTTTTAATACCTGTCGTTGGATTTTT
Organism: Girardinus metallicus; assembly: GCA_903067095.1. Lineage (NCBI taxonomy): Eukaryota > Metazoa > Chordata > Actinopteri > Cyprinodontiformes > Poeciliidae > Girardinus > Girardinus metallicus. The sequence continues at coordinate 17,917 of CAEGAE010054734.1, read as the reverse complement.
CCTAAGGGTTTTCTTTGGCAGCTCAGGCTCTTGACACTTGTACACAAGCTGGGCTGTAAGAGCTTTATCTCTGCCTGCCAGTTGGTGTTCAATCTGAATGAAGTGGATTTCTGCAGCTCTTTGCTCCTCTTTGCTTCCCAGCTTTTCTTCCCCGTGCAACTCGGCAGTAACTTGACGCTGTGCTCTCTGCATGCCGCTGTGCTGCCACACTTTTTCACAACGCTGTCGCCAATTCAGAGCGAACGGGTGGATTTCGGGTTGCTCTGCTTCTCCGCTGCTTTACATCCAACTGGATTTAACTACTTTTAGCAGCTTGGTGGTTTGACATCTGCTTACTCTTTCTTTCTCGTCCTGCCATCTACCTAAATATAATAACTCAACAGCAGAGCTGTCTGCTTCTTCCTTTTCTGTCAGTGGTAGTCAAAGACGTGATCCCAGTTCCTGCAGGGGACAAATATCGGTGCCATCTGAATGTATCTGCTCCTCCTCATCTCTTTCCGTAGCGGGTGATTCGCGGTAGGAGCCAGTCAATGGATGCCATGAGTCTAACTTTAAAGAAGCCATATGCAGTCTCCAATAACCTGAGCAGCCACAGTCCTGCAGAGAGCCCTAAATTCCCTGGGATAGTAAGTACAGTGCCTCTCTTCGCCTCAACTAAGGCGAACCTCGCTACCTCTGCCTCCTCCAGCACCTCTACTAGCGTATCGCCTCTTCCTCACTCGCTTGCCGCATTAACTTCTCACACTGACACACTTTTCCCTCAGCCGAGGGGATCAATAACAGACTGCTTTGGTCGGGAAGCTGACTCTCATGTTGCAACTAGTTGTAACATGATGGAGTCATGTTAGTGCAAGATGGAGTGAGAGGAAAGTGACAGGTTGTCCGGCTCGTGGTGATGGTTTGGGGTTAAAGCTGTCCTTTTTAAATCCTAAAGCATCTGCATTCTTCACTGCAAAAACACAAAATCTTACCGAGTAGTTTTGGACTAGTTTCTACTACAAATATTTCACTTGAAATCAGACAAAACTAGTTTACAAGTAACCTTTTCTATTACTTGTGCCAGTTATTTTTCATCAATATTAAGGAATTATTGACTTAACCAAACATCTCACTGATAAGTTAGTTTTGTTTTATTTCAAGTGTCTAATATCTTCACTAGAAACCAAACCAAAATTACTTGGTAAGATTTTCTGTTTTGCATTGTAATACAAGCATAATAAATCTCTAATGTGTTCCAATATTTTGCTAACAATATGTCTGCTATTATGTTCACAATACGTTAAGCATGGGTTCAATTGATAAGCACAGAAAATTGTTGAATGAAGAAAAGGACGAAAACCTTGTAACTTTGCCTTATTTCAGGATGTTTGTAAGCTAGATGAACTAATTCAGAGCATCATTGTTGCTTCAGCTCTTTAATCTAGCAATAGTACTTTTCTAATCTGAGCTGTTTACAAGGTTTTTATCCGATGTTACCGTTGCATCCAGTTTACATCCACCCATCATGGGCATTACTATCCTAATAATGTCATTAATGTTGTCAGATGTATTTGGAGAGACTTGGCTTCTATCTGTATGAGTTTCCTTTCCAAAACAAGTTACAATGTGTTTTTGGGACCAGTTTAGGTCCATTGTTGCCAGCGTGCTAACAACACACTAGCAATAACAATTCAAATTCATCATTTAAAAACCTCAAATTATCTTTATATTCACGCCCATGATAGCTGCATGCAAACCTCTGAACATACAGCTCTGGAAAAAATTAATAGACCACTTAAAATTATCAGTTCCCTTGATTTTACTCTCCATATGTATATTTTTGAGTAAAATGAACATTGGTCTTTTATTCTATGAACTACTGACAACATGTCTCTGAAATTCCAAGCAAAAATTTAGTTTTTATTTACAGAAAATGGGAAAATGGTCAAAATAACAAACAAGTTGCAGAGCTTTCAGACCTCAAATAATGCAAAGAAAAGCTCATATTAATTTAGAAACAACAATATTGATGTTTTAACTCAGGAAGAGTTCAGGAATCAGTATTTGGTGGAATAACCTTGAGGTTTTCAGTCGGGTTCACTGCAGTGGGCTCTTAGGTTTTTCCAGAGCTGAACAATGGGAAAGAAAGATGGATACATTGAACAGGATTTACTGTTGCAACCGTCAGTAAAAATGATTGCTTTCTTTTTGAGAAGACGCTCTCTGACGGTGTTTAGCACATTATGATGACACCTAAAGAATACTTTGTCGTCCGCTCCTCTCTGCTGCTTTTTTTAAATCTCTTCTTCATCATCTTCCTCGCAGGCATATGTGGCTTACATAACCGGTTCATCATGTCTCTCTCCCATTCAGCTGCCTGTGTTGCCCACGGAGCCAGACTGTCTCCATTTGTATTCTCTAGTTAACTTATGTTTGACTGACATGACTTACTGCATGAAATCTCATATATATTTGTATAAATCTCATGTTTTCTCTCCTCCTCATCTCTCTTTTTTGTGCCATCACCATCCTCTCCTCCTCCTCCTCCTCACTCTTTCTTCTTCTCTCTGTCTCCTCTCTTCCTGTCTGCCTCAGTCATTGCTTGTCCCAGGCAAAAGTCCCAGTAAATATGGACGCCGTGGCAGTGCCATAGGGATAGGAACAGTAGAAGAGGTTCATGTCTAATTACTAACTACCGTCTAACTTATTTCTGCTGCTTTCTGTTGCTTTTATTTGTCTGCATGGCTCCACTGCATCAAGGCCGAACATGATCCCCTGCACATTTCAGCTCCTCTTAATTCCTTTTGGAAATCCAATCATTTGAATTGTTTCGTTTTAAAAATTACCCAGAAAATTAAGAAATTGACAGATCCAATGTGATATTTAAAGGCTAAAGTTCATTTTAAAACTGGCACACTTTTTCTCGTTTGACTGTTTTCTGCTTTGCTGCAGTAGGTGCTGCCTTTCTACAGTGTTTCTCTACTTTGTTTATGTCCAATTAGTTAATTCAAATATTTCAGTAAGCCCCCCTTACAGAGGTTTCACAAAGAGAATTGCCCTGCTGCTCTCTGAAGCCGCATGAAATTAAAATCTTTTTTAAGTTCCTAATTTGAGACCTTTAAAATGGAGACTGAATGAACAAAGCGGCTGCTGAGGAAGCATATTTACAGGCAGGCTCTGCAGCCTTTAAACTCATCTCTTATCTCCCGCTTCAGCGCGCTGTGCTCTGACAGGGGGGACTTTCACCTGCTCTTGGCATGAAACGCATATTTCTCCCTATTTTTCCTCGTCTTTGTAGCACCTGAAAAGCCACATATTACCCTGATAAATCAGAATGGCGTGTTTTTGGAATTTGCTTCCCTTTTAAATTAAATTTAGACTGTGTTGTGGATCGGAATAGGACTTTAGAAAGTATTCCCACAGTTTGACACTGATTTTCTGCTCTCCCTGCCAGTCTCTGATTATCCCGGGGAAAAGCCCAACAAGGAAGAAGTCGGGTCCTTTCAGCTCCAGGCGAAGCAGCGCCATTGGGATTGAAAACATCCAAGAAGTCCAGGAGAGAAGGTGGATGAAGACTGCTGTTTATTATTACTGTGCTTTGAACGTTTTCTCATTTTGTCACATTACAATGACAAACGTCAACATGTTTATAGTTTTACTTTATAACGCGCTACTCTGTGTTATAAACTAACACAGAGTAGCGCGTATTTGTGAAGAGGAAGGAGAATGATATATATCACCAATTTCCTAAAATAATGAACGATGTCATGTTTTGCCAAAAATAAAAAAAAGTCACCACCTCTTTTTACTGCTCTGGTGCCTTTAGATAATCTGCATTTAATATTCATCTGTGCATAATTTCAACTGGTGTAAAACCAGCTGTTCTGTAAATGCCTCTGAGGTTCATTAGTGAATGAACAGCATCAAATATCTGAGTAAACTTGAAATAAGACAAAACATACAAGTAACTCTTCAGCAAGATATAAGAGCTTGTTTTAAGTCAATAATTCTTAATATTGATTTTAAAAAGCCCTTTTACGTCAGAAAATGTCTTGTTATAAGTAAAATAATCTGCCAATGGAACTACAACACGTGTCAAACTCAAGGCCTGAGGGCCAAACTTGGCCCGCTGTAGCTTTTTATGTGGCCCTCCAGACTCCAGATTACATCAATAAGTCCCTCCAGTTTTTCACAAATCTGCAAAATTCACACAAAATCAACAAATCTCCACATTTTTTCTGCCTTTCTTGATGTCAAGTTACAGTCTGTAATTGATAGGATTAATAAAAAATCACATTTAATATTGCAAAACTTCCTTACAAACATTTTTAAATTGGCACCACAAAATTTGTAATTTCGATTGCAATAAAAGACTAAAACAATCACAAAATCCTGGAGGAACGGCTATTTATTGGTATTTTAATTGGCTTTATCAAAACATTCTGGCACAACGGGCCCTTTAAGAACATTCAGAGTTTTGATATGACCCAAAATGGAAATGAGTTTGACAGCCATGAACTGGAGAGTCCATTGGCCACAATTTGAACATCCTACAAAGTAGGGTTTATCCGTCATATAAAGTTGGGAATAGTGTTGTCACAAATGCTCAATAATCTATATCAATGTTTACCAAAATGACCGGCCTGTGTATGAATCAGTTCAGCAGCCAGGTGACTCAGGAGGGGCTGCAGAGATCCACAATGAGTACCTGCATCACTCTTGGTTGCTTTGTTGGTAATTTCAAACATTCAAGCTTTGTAGAAAACATGTTTTTTGTATTTTCTGTAGCAGTAGAGACACATCTCCAAACACTCAGAAGACTCCTGACAGTGGCCACGTTTCTCAAGACCCTAAATCCGACAACTCAGACCAGAGCTCTCCAGAGGTCCTCACAACCACCAAGAACAGGTGGGTATGACAGATGGCAGCAGCATAGCATGTGTTTTTTGTTTTTTTTTTAGCAGAACTTGTCATGCGTCGCCTTGCATAAGCATGACACCATGTTGTATTGAAGCATGGCACCATGTTGTGTTGCTGTGTGCGATGCATTTGGTGGGATCAGAGAGTGGTAACCCAGGGTGCAGCTCTTATCTCTGCGGCAGGACGCCTTCCATCCCTGAGGCCAACGATCTCTCTCGTTCCTCGTCCAACGCCAGCAGCTTTGCCAGTGTGGTTGAGGAGAACGAAGCCGAGGCAGCAGAGGACTATGACACAGGCATGGTGAGTGGGAAACTCTGCAGTATGTAACTTTAATTTAAAAATTACGTTTTCTACTTGTTTGTTAAAGCTATCTCCATGTTTTAACAAACCTTTTCCTCCCTGTCTTACTGTTGTCCTTTGAAGAAATGCACCACCAGAAACAACCAATCTGAACCAGGAGGAGGGTTTTGGCGCTGTCAATCAACCTCATGTACTCGCAGCTAAATGTGCTAATGGCAGAGATCCAACTCGCCGTTACAGGAAAACTGTTTATCCGCCATCATCAGTGGTTTCGCTAATTAGCCTGAGCATTCATGACAGGCTATGCTAGCTGCAGTGTAGCAGTAAGGAAGGGGAAATGACCAGCGCCACGTGGAGGGGTGATTGACAGCATTAAGACCCTCCTCCTGGTACTGATTGGTTGTTTTTGGTCGGGAGCGGTGCATTTCTTCAAAAGGACAACAGTAGCACAGGGAGGAAGAGGTTTTGTTAAAACTGTCACGACGTGGAGACAGTTTCGACAAATATGCAAAAAACATATATTTTTCTTAATAAAAGTTTACAAATATGTAAAAAATACTTTTTTTAAAGTTTCGTACTGCAGCTTTAAGTCTCTTGTCACACCCAGGAGAGTCTGTCATCAGCCGGGACGCCTCACAAGCGCGACTCCCTCACCTACAGCACCTGGTTGGAGGACGGCGTCAGCTGCACCAGCAGCAACAGTCGTGGCAGCTCTCCAGGTTAGTGGATGAAATGCGAGGACAACGTTGTGTAGTCTATTATAAATATCATAAGAGCGATCATTTCTAGGCAGCACGCAACACTGTAATAAACAATAGTCAGTTCATTTTGGTTACTACTCAATGTTATCATTAGGCCCCCATTTTTGATAACGATAGTGAACTCTAAAGATAAAGTTGCAAAGAGATTTTTCATGTGAAACATAGAAAAAAGAAAAACTCCCTCTTGTGGCAACATGAGATCTTTGCAGGTTGCAGATTCATCATTATAATGAGAGTTTCTGGAGCCTTTGGGAAAAACAACTAACCCCAATTTCTTTTTCTGAAACTGCAGAGAAAATATCCTGCTAAGAAAAATACGTTTTAAAAATATGATGTACATGTCAGCTTTTTGTGATAAGTAATTTCCAAGTATCATAAAAGACGAATAAGTTTTACCTTGTAAAAAATATGCTTAACCCTTGAACCTTTTCACATTTCGTCACATAACTACAGACTTTAATGCCTTTTTTTGGGATGTTATGTGACAGACTAATACAAAGCAAAAGGTGTATGCATTTTACTATAAATTATACATGTTTTTAACCCTTTCATGCGTAGCGGTCACTGCAGTGGACAGCTATCTAAAAGCCATTTTCTTGTGGATTTTTATGTTATAAATGCACAAAGACCACTGAAGTGGAATATACTATCAACTACTGGCCATCCACTTGCAAGTGTAACAAATATTTTGTTAAATACAATATGGTAGACAGACAAAAAAAGCAACTCAGGGCTATCCAGTCTCTCCTTCTACTGAAGATGACTCTTGCATGTAAAAATATGTATATATTATGGCATCAAGTAACCCTCAAAAGACTAATATTACGGATGTATTTTCCAAATAACATCTTTGTATTTGGAGAAAATTACAACTGACCACCTAGAACAAAAAAATCTAAACATTTTTTTTTTTTACAAAACATTTTTTTCCCACCATTTTTATGCCTTAAAAAAAAAATCTAAACCAGTTTGGAAAAGAATCGTGACATGAAGGGTCGTAATTCACGCATGAAAGGGTTAATTTAATTGATTATTTGTTTGCATATCTACTTTTACTCTAATACCCCGTAGTGAATTACCAACCAATAGTCTCTGACATCTGATGAAGCACTGTTCGTTTCATCAGCCATGGCCCAACAGGAAACCCAAACCGATACAATCAGAATGCCACATACTGGCTGGATACATCGTATACATCACTATACATCATTTTCCACTTTGTATTGGCCTATCTCATAAAATTTCAGTAAAATATGTTAATGTTTGTTGTTGTATTGTGACAAAAAGCAGTCAGTAAGGTCGATTTTACTTCCTCTGCTGTCTTGTCCCTCAGGGCCCGGTAAATCTGATCGAGGGAAAGCCGCCGACATCCGGATCAAACTAGAACGATCACATGACCATCAGTCATCAGTGAGTCACCTGCAGTTATTTTATATTTTCCACCTCCAAATTTCTGCATGTTTTTTTATATCTGGGATTTATTAGTCTTTTATTTGATGATTTGTGCTTCTCTTTGTGCAGAACTGTTAGCCCTGCACACCTGATTATATCCTGAATCTCCATCTTCAGGTTTCACTTGTTATTTCATTCATCACTCTTACTATGATCAAATGGACTAGACATCCTGTATGAAAATAGAAGTGATCAAACGTTGCTTGTGAGTTGTAACCAATTACCTGTTTTCTCCCAAAAGCAGTCCCATATGTCTCACTCCTTCTGAGAACCATGCATTTGACATGACGGGTGAAGAGAAGGAGAACGATGATGAAGATGAGAGAGGACTATCAGACGGAGCCTGCAGTTGGCTGCTCAGGGAGGATATGCATCCAGAAACCCAGAGGACACTAGGAAGGCTTACGCACAATAAGGGGCCAGATTTTTACATGTTTTGTTTCCTTCCACTCATTTCTTTGCCTGTTCCCACATCCGTTGCCTGGTTGTACTTTTATTTATTTTTCCTGGCCTTTGTTGTAGAAGTGAACATTTGATCTGCAAATGTAAATGTTTTATCTGTGAAAATGTCACTTTTGTTTAGTTGTCTTGCTGAAGTCATGGCGTTCTGGCTGTAAAAAGCACAGACTGTGCTCTTAGCTGTCATTGTGAGGAAACCTGCAGCCCAAAGATAAAGGGCATGTATCATCATATTTAAAATTTCACCTTTTAAAATTAGGCTTTTTGTTTCACAATGGCAAAAGATTCATTTCCATTTCTGAAGTGGAGCAATATGTAAAGATATGTGAGGAAAGGAAAATGATAACCAAGAATGCAAGTTGCAAAAGAGTGATGACAATACGTGTTGGACCCTGCACACAACAGACACAATAAGTTTTTCTAGACGATAAATTGTCCCAGATGTTATTGCGATAAACGATTATATTGTTGTTTTTTAGATAATAAAGAAAATAATGATAATAACGTAAGTTCTTCCTCTCAGAAGTCAATAAGCTGTGATTCTGATCTGAACACTTCACCTGGAACAAGATTTTAAATATCCAAAATAAAACACAACAACCGAAAACAATAAACAAAACGTAAATAAAAACCACACACAACCAAAACTATAAATAAGTATATTATCATCAGAATGGCAATTATTCAGCTAATTTTTTATCATTTAAATTGCATTGAGAAATCTACTGAATAGATAATTGTTTTGGAAAATATGAGCTCTTACCTCGTTGTTTCCACCAATTTGTGTAAAGGAATGTAAGTGCAAATTGTATTTATTTATGCTTTTCTGGTGTTAAAGTATGATGACATTGGCCCTTCAAGGTTTTTAGCTTAATAACAATCTCTAATATAAATTCTGAAGGATTCAGCACGTCATGTGCATCAGAAGAGTTTATTTGTGCAAAATCCAAAGAGAAGGACATGATTGCTGCACTAAGACACTTTCTATCTACTTTCTCCAAATTAAGCACGTTTAACAAACGATAAAAGTTTACTGGAAAGAAGAATCTCGACTGATACTCTTAAAGTTTTCTTGGCCTTTAAGTTTATGTTACCTCAATATTTTCACCCACATTCTCGTCTACCAAAATACGTCAGTTGTATTAGATTAAATAATAATCAAACTTGATTTGAGGAACTGAAGAATTTGTTGCATTGCTTGTAGTAATAAGTCACTGCCTGTATGGTCAGCCGATGTACCGATATAGTCATAGTCATGTTATTTTCTTACTTCCGTCTTTCTCTAACCATGTTTTTATTTTTTCCTTGGTTCCTGGTGAAGTGTGACTTACACGGTACCTCTCTGGTGATAACACTCAGCGTCTTGTCATTCAGCTTGTATATGTTGCTTTGGTGTAATTGTAGCCTGTACCTGTGACGCCTGGCTTGTTTCTGGGCTCTAACCTTGTTCAGTGCAGTAAGTTTGCAATGCAAATATGATCAAACCATGTATATTTATTTGCTTTAAAAGTGACTAAATCCAAACTAAGCTACTGGTTTTGTGTACATATATATAAATTTAACAGGAGTACATATATTTATAGCTGGCGGATTTTAAATTGGGAGGAGCAACACCATAAGTTTACTGCCAAGTTAAATATTTACTGTTGTTGTATGTCATGTATTCTTGATTTCAGATTTTATTTTGACAGTTTTGTAGATTTTTAAAGGTTTTCAGACTGTAAAAGGGAAAATGTCCCTGTACATCCCATTGACCATTTCAGTTGCCTTATGTCACACAATGACAGTGTAAGTAAAGCCGGTGTAGGCAATAGTCATCAGGATTTCCAATGAAATGAATGTTTTCTTTTTGCTTGTTTTTACTGTAAATAAATACCCCAAGAAGTTTAAAGTTTGCTGGACATTGCTTCTACAAACACACACACACAATCTTCACAAAGCCAAAGAGAAACTTCTTTAATTAAATGATTCGATGGGAATTTTATCCCCCCAGAATAAAATTAGAGGATTCTGACAATCCTGGTTTCACATGTGGAACCAAATAGGGGAAGGAGATGACTTCAGACATGAGTCAAATAGCCACAAAGAAACTTAATGTAATCATGATTAAAAATAAATCTGCTCATGGAACAAATGACTCAGTGGAAACATGTTTCCATGGAGGTTCACAATAATGCAAATTCACAAAAAAGTAAATACAAAATATGGACATATCTGCTATTGACATCGTCACATCATACACTTAAAATAGTTCTGATCGTAAATCCTTTTCCTTAAACGTTTTTCTGATAGGTTTATAGTAATTTGAAGTAATTCAGTACTGTCCTATAATGTGCTATTTTCATGTAATTAAGATGTTTTGATTAAAGTGGAATTACATATTTTTGTTTTTTTACATGCACTGCTGTAGCTTAAATTAAATTCTCTGGTTAGACAGTACTAAACGTAAACATGTAATTGTGTAGGATAAATATCTGTTTTTTGTCCTCAACGCTCCATTTATTTTGGAGGAAGAACTTTTTAAAACTACAATTTAACTCATTCTCTTGTTAAGCATGGTGATAGATTTGTGTTTCTTTCTGAGACACTGTTGACCTCCGTCAGATCCACAAAATAATTGTCTAAATCAAGAGGTGATTCACTTCCAGACACTTCCACAGCCATCTTACATTCCAGATTCAAATACTATAGATATAAATATGGAATATAAAACTACTTTAAAACAGAAACGAAAAATGGTCTGTTGTTCATATTCTGGCCACTTATAATTACGTCTACGTGACAAGAGAGTCGATTAGATTATTAAGGCTTGGCAGTGGACTGCGTAATACAATATAAAAAATATATTCATATTCTTTTGTAAATGTGATGTTTTTCTGTTTCCCCTAAAGCCACAAAAATGGAAATAAGCTATAGTTCATTATTTTCACTATCATTGCAACCCATTTTCGAAGGTTTATCAATAACTAATCATTTTTCAGACTTGGGTAGGGTTTGAAACTCTCGACAATTTTTATTTAGCTGTGACCGCCATTCATTTATGTCCAAATTCAGGTGCTGCGTCCCATAAATCGAAAATTGGGGTCAATCGGTTCTCGCGGAACCATTGTTCTGTAGCCGAAACAGGAAACGTAGTAAACACATGTCGCACCTACCGGAAGTTGAATTCCTAAGTCACATTGACAAGGAAACCCGGTCACGAAAATATTTGGTAATGTAACATTTTTTTTTTAATTGTTTTATGTTTTCAGAGATCGTGTTATCATTTAGCTTAAAGTGGGACTTTATTACTCTTATGGAGGAATATTCCGTAATGTAACGGTTTTTAAATCCGCATCCACAGTTAGCTGCATAGCTAGCAGCAAAGCACCCTTTCAAATATGAAAAAGAGTTAGTGTAGCTATGGTTTATTTTAATGGTTGAGGGGTGAATCCACTCCGGTTCTGCTTTCACTTTCTTTTATTCTGTTGATCGATCATTTTGCATTACTGTCTATGCATACTCCGAATTTTATTTAGCTAATTTTTGTGTCACTGAAATATATTATCCGCGATATGGATTCTTTTACGCAACATTCCCTGATCTACAAAACCAGATGCAAATAAGTCTTGCATTGTTTTAATAAAGAATAGTTTGCTTACATTTGAGAGCTGGAAACAAAATATTTTTGCCTTTATTTAGTAAATCTCTCTTCATAAACTCATCAATCAGATTAACTTTTTTGTCGCTTTCTGAATTAACTGTGACGCATCAGGGACACAACTAAGACTGATAATTTCATCATTGTTTCTAATTACCTCCGTTTAATTGTCTTTATCCATTGTTTTGCTTAATTTGACAACACATTTGTGACTAATTCAGCTCTATCTTCTTGTTTGCAGGACCTCTGATGAAACACCCCATTACTGATGAATTTATTTAGTTGATCGTTGACGATGTTTGCCTTGAGAGTTGTCCCACGATTATTAAGTAGAACAACCTGTAAGTATCAACAGAAAAGCAATACTGATTTTACTATTCTACTTTTTTTTTTCCAATATGTCTCCTGAGAAAATTAGAGAAGCCTAAAGAAGATTTTTTGTTTAGTATTTTTCTCTATAGCTGGTGATAATAATTTCAACAGCTTTCCAGGAAAACCTTTTCAGTACTGAAACCTGACATTAAGCATGGGGATTGCTATAATACAGCGCCCTTGACTTTTTCTACACCTCAAAAGGAACACGTACTTATAAAATGTGTCTTAAATCTTGCATGATTTAAAGTTATTTTTCCAGATGCGACATGCATCTAATTGGCTGTCACTGCAGTTACAGCTGAAAGTCTCTAAGGGGTTTAATATCTTTGTTCATTTAGAGAGTGAAATGTTTGCTGATTTATCTTTGTAAAAAAGAAGAGCTTAAACTCTTGTCAAATTGAAAGTTGAATCAGGTTCTGTCTCTGTTGGATTTTATTCTATATTTTTGCTCAGTTGTTCTAACAACTGAATTTTATCTTTGATTGTGGCTTTATGTTTGGAGTAGACCTGCTGGAATGTGAAACTCTTGACCAACCTCAAGTCTTTTTTTGACCCCTTAAGTTTTCTTAGGATACCAATAAATGGCATCCTACCATTTATTTTCCCAAAACTCTAACCCAGGGGTAGTAGAAAACTCTACGTCTTACACAATGTATAAAATGGGTAAACATTTATTTCTAAATCTGTATAAGATAGTTAAAATCTGCAAGACTATAAGTTTAAAGATGGCCCTTTTTTATGTTTCTCAATTGCAATAAGGACAGAAATTAGTTTTTTTATTATCTACATCGGCAGCTGTGCTCAAATCTTTCACATAACTAAATGTTTTGATACAAAGGGTGTGAACTTTAAAAATTGAGTTGAAACGATCACACTTTGGAAAATCATCTTAAATTACTCTTTCTCTTTTAATTCCCAGATGGAGTTCAGGTTCATGGAGGGATTCTGAACACATGCCTTCTGTCTTCCTGCTCATCGCTACAGCAGAAACTAAGAAATTACTCGACGGCAGCAGACAACACATCTCCTCCGCGATGGGTCCAGCTTGATCCGGAGCTGGAAGAGGCTCTGGTGCCGCGGAAGCTTTCGGTGAGTCCGCTGGAAAGCTGGCTTTCGCTCCGCTACTCCCTGCCGCCGCTGCTGGAGTCGGCGCCGGCGCAGGGAGACGTAGAGCTGCTGCAAGAAAAGCTGCTGCCACCAATCTCTGTGCCCGTTTTGGAGGATGGGGAGGGCTCAGCAACACCCATGAGATGTAAGAATGTTTTAGAGATCCGGCGGCGAAAGATGAACCGGCATAAGTACAAGAAGCTGCAAAAACGGACTAAATTCTTGAAGAGGAAAGTTTTGGAGGGCAGGGGGAAAAAAAAGCAGGTGAGGAGCAAATGGTTGAATGTAACCCTGCTATTCTCTTATTCTGTGTGTGTGCTCCTGTGAAATAAGCTTGGTTATTTATGTTGTGTGCAGAAAAGATTTGAGGAGGATCTTGAGAGGATATGGAGGCGAGCCGCTCTGAAGAAAGCTCCGGACGGCTGGGCCACACCTAAGATCTTTATTAAACAACATGGAAACAAAAGGAACTGAGAAACACTGAAAACAAATGTTTAGTCTGTTGCATTATTCCCACCGGCTGACCCTGAACACCTCTCTTCATCGCCAGGTCATAAGGTCATGATCCCTGTGTGTTCGGTTAGGTTCTGCAAATACATCATCTAAATAAAGATCTCACTCTCATTTCACTCAAAATGTTTTTCTTTTGTTCCTTTCTTCACATCTAGTACTTTGAATAATTATTTAGAATCTTTCGACTTATTCATATTTTGTCACATTACAGCCAGAAACGACAAACGGATAACGGTGGCATGGGAGAAAATTTAGAAATATTTTATTGATCCCAAAGGGAGATGAAATGTTGTAACTCATATTAACTCAATTTTCTTCATAGAGTTATTGTAGACGATAATGGCTGTGGGCACAACGACTCTGCTGCAGCAGTCTGTATTACAGTGAATTTGAAAAAGCCTCTGACTAAAGACGCTGTTTTTCTTATGAAGCCTCATGAAGAGTATGGTCAGAGTTGTTTCTAATTCTATTGATTTTATGCAAATTTATTTTTTGCACCATCATTTCTAATTGCTCCACAGTGATCCCCAGAATAGAACCTGATGTGATTGATAATTTGTAAAAATAATTCTACAAATATGGTAGCACTGTTGCCTTGCAGCAAGAAGTTCCGGGGTTCGATTCCCGGCCCGGGGTCTTTCTGCACGGATGTTCTCCCTGTGCATGTGTGGGTTCTCTCCGGGTACTCTGGCTTCCTCCCAGATAGTCCAAAAACATGACTGTCAGGTTAATTGGTCTCTCTAAATACTCCCTAGGTGTGTGTGTGTGTGTGTGTGTGTGCATGGTTGTTTGTCCTGTTTCTGTGTTGCCCAGCGACAGACTGGCGACCTGTCCAGGGTGACCCTGCCTCTCGTCCAGAACGTTAGCTGGAGATAGGCACCAGCACCTCCTGACCCCACTAAGGGACAAGGGTGTTAGAAAATGGATGGATTCTACAAATAAAAAGTCTGAAATGTCTGGCATAATGTTCATCCCAAACGAGTCAATTGCATGTTTCTGCCAGCTTTACCAACTCTTCTTTGCAAAAAAAATGGTCCAATTCAGTCAGATTGGGGAGAATCAATGAAACTGATTTAATAAAGAAGTCGATTCTTAACTTAAATCAGATCTGTACTTTGACTGGGCCAATCTAACATTAATATGCTGTGGTTTAATCCAGCCTTGAACAAGTTTTCTTCCAGGACTTTTCGATCTCCATCCATCTTCACATCAACTCTGAACATCCTCTCTGTCCCTGCTGAAGATGATGGATTTCCATTTTCCACTCAACCATAAAGATCAAGTAAGTAACCAATTGGTCTAATTAATTGGTTTTCACGATGCTGTTAATTTTCTAGGCCTTCATGGATCAGCTATATTTATTCAGAGGTTTTAAAAATGAAGCAAGTCTTATTTATGGGTATTTGATTACATGGAGGTGATTACAAATCTTTCATTAAAGACTTGGAAAACCCAAGTCGCTTTCCGTCCACTGTAATTATGAGCTATTTTGTGTCGATATATCAATTAAACCGCAAGCAAACTATGATGTAGTTCGTGGTTTAGGTTCAAAGGTTGTGATTTCTGTTAGTGCCACACACTAGATGGCGTTATTGCGCCGCTACATAAAATAAGTAGACGTGACATAATTTGGTTTTGAGTCTCCAAAAGGCATTTTGATAATCCTTTAATAATGGGTCTCTGAGTTTGGAAAAATCTGCAAAGATTCTTCTGGACTTCTACGAGCGAGTTTTGTTTAACTTAAAAAAAAAAAAAAAAGAAGAAGAAGGAAATGAGGAGAAGTTTTTCCATGTGGGAAAAACTGTATCATGGAAATATGCGCGAAAAGAAACCAGAGTCCAAACAACAAGCTGTAAAACTTCGGGGGCAAAAGTTTCAACAGCCTCCATGCGGGGACTTTGGAAAGAAACAAACATTTTCTTGGAATAAGATTTTATAGAGTGTAAAAGAAAAAAAAAAAGTGAGATGTCTTGTAAGAATAAATGTGTTTGCGAGTCTTTTAGATGGGGATAAAAACACACATTTGCACCTTTTCTTTGTTTCCATGACCTTTTTTTAAAAGTTGGTGTGTGTGCGTGTGGGGGTGTGTGTGTGTGTGTAGCGCAGCGGGCCGGAGCTGTGGCAGTGTTGAGTTTCACGGCCTGGTGAAGGTGGAGCTTGTGGAGCTTCCAGCCTGCAGGAACTCAACAGAACCCAGCTGCAGCTTCGCAAAATCTTCAGTGTTTTAACAACCGATGTGCACGACAACACCACCTCTGACGGAGCCACACATCTGCTGCAAGCGCCGAGGAGAAGATGCGCCTAGATATGAATCTCCTGCAGAGTAAGTTCCTTGTTTTTTTATTTTATTTAACTTTTTTATCATTCTTATTTTTGTAGAACTTGAAAAAAGTCACAAAGGAATGTTTGTTGTGATTGGATCCAGGTTACGAAGAAAAGAAAAGCATATCTAGCTGTCTAGGTAACTATTCACTTAAACAACAGAGAGTAAGTCATAAAATCTGATAAGTGGGTAGTTGCACTGATGACAGCAACAACAAGAGGGCATATTGTTAACCACAAAGCACAAACTTGTGCTTTGTGGTTAACAATATGCTGGTTAGGGCAGCAGAAAATGATACACTGAGGTGTTTTTCTCCCAGGAGGTTCAGATCAACTCACAGGAAACCATATTTTACTGTGTTCATCTGGAAACCCGTCATGTTTTGTGCTTGCTTGGTGATTGTAATAAAGTAAAACCCTCCCAAGCACTGATTCCCCCCCCCCTGATAAAAATCTATTGTTAAACTGTCAGGCTTAATACTTTTTAGATGCGCTGAGTTTTTATGCAAGTTTCTCTCTTTTTTAGGGTCGATCAATAGTTGCTTCTTGCCTTTTTTTCGCTTTTGTTGCAGTTGTGCTGGTGGCATTTTTTGGTTTCTTTTGCTGTTTTTCTAACAGAGAAATTAGGGAATCATTACACTAAGAAAAGCCCATAATGCAGGATAGAAATGAAACAAAATCAAAATGTTTTTTCTGTAAGATTCATTATAAATAATGAATCATACAGTAAAAGTTAAAACAAACTGGGTTTTTACCTTTTACTGCCACCTAGCCTCATGAAGCATTAAGACTGTATATTGCGTGTACCAGAAGAGATGAAAAACACCAACTTAATTTGAGAAATATATAATAAAACTTCATTAAGTTATTAAAATAGTTCCTAAGTTATATAGTTAACTTCCTGGTGCTGTTTTTCATGTATTAAATGTCTCAAATATAACTTTCTGAAATTTGCAGACACTCTAAAGTATGTATTTATGTCTCAGGAAACAAATGCTTTTCAGATTTTCTGTTCTGAATAAAAAAGGATGAGTTTTTTACTCATAAAACATAAACTTCAGCCTTCAGGAGGGCTGATCAGCTGCGACTGACTCTGTCCTGCTTTTGCACTTTTGCACTGATCTGAGTGTTTTTTTTTTTTTTCTTACTTTTTTACACAGCCCAATGTGTTTCCAGTTAGCTGCGGACTTAGAGCAGGAGTCAGCACAATCCAGCAGCCAGTCATTATACGTGTCAGTAATGAGTGTTTTCACCACAAGTGGGTCGGTTTGGGGCCGTGGCGACGTGGAGCAGGAGGAGGGGGATTCATCCGCAGCATGTTTATGATGGTCGGGTCTGTTTTAATGATCGGCCACAAACAGCAGAGCAGCATGGAAAAGATGAGAACTGCTGTTTTGATTTGGACCATAGCTGCATGCAGCCAGTCATTGGAGGCAGAAAATGACAGGGAAAGAAGAATAAGTGTGTTTAGACTCTGAGGAGACCTTCATCCCACTCCGTCCAGCTTAAAGTGGCCCACACATCACATCATAAGGAAGTGCTACAATGTCATCAAATAATGCATTTATTTTTATAGGGTTGTTTCAAGTGTTGCACTTTATGAAAAACAACATTTAAGTTGAATAAATTAGAATATCATTGAAAAGTTCATTTATTTTAGCAACTTTATCACAAATATAAACACATTATATTGATTAATTTTAGTAATCGAGTAATCTATCGATTATTCTAACGATTAATCGGGTAATCGGATAAAAATAAAGATAAAATAAAACATTGGTAAATCTAATATAACAGCAGTGTTACTATCGCATATCAATATCAGTCCAATTTTTCACATTTGAGCTTCCCTAACAATAAATTTTCTGTATTTAGAAAATTAACCTGTAACAATAATAGCTCACTTTCTAAGTTAACCTGAAGAAAAGTTATACAAAAATCTGAAATTATATTCAATGTAATAATAAAGAGGCAGGATCACAAATAGTCTGGAGGCTATTATGAAAAAAATATCTATACTCCAGCTTTCTGTTTCTGTTTTCATCTTCAGTCAGTTTAATAGAGGAACTCTCACCTTGCACAGCCATTT